>MU732961.1:0-28218 GCA_026770625.1 Nicotiana glauca | reverse complement strand
AAAATAATACTTTATATAAAAACGAAATTGCAAAAAATAGTTTTATTAATGTTTTGTAGTTATTTTAAATTTTTGAAAAAAATACCAAAAACATAGTTTTGTTTTAATTGTCGTTAGCCAGCTAAAAGGCTAAGGCTAATATTGTGCTTATACTTCGCTTTTGCATTCTGCCGCGTTCTCTGATTACTGGTATGTTCTAATTAAATTCTATATTCCAAACCAATGTGGTTATTACTACTTCAGTGTGTTCTATTCCTAATTATTTTCTACTTATGCTTATGTTGTGCAACATGTGATTGATTCTTGGTTTGCCTGTTGATACTTGTATGCTCATGACTACTGCTTGTTCTTGATCTTACCTGTTATAACTATATGCTATTACTATTTACTTTTATGACTAAACCTAACCATTTCAGTGTCTCTTTAAACTCTTTTATTCTATGTACCCATGTTTAGTAAGTTTGTATAAGCCTCAATGTCTTTTGGTGATGTTTATGTGATTTATTTATCCCCTTTGCCCATTATCCTTGTGTGCATCTCTCCAACTCTTTGTAAACTCTTTAAACTACCTTCCTGCACTTCACACTACTCTTAGAGAATAGGTTCTACCCCCTTCATGTGAGTATTGCTTTGAGTACCTCTGAGTACTCACTGAACTTTGACACACAAGGCTCGTAATCCCACACTGCACCTGTCCTTCATTCTACTAAGTGTTTGGGTACTGGTATTGGCCAGGGACCCCAAGGGGACCCCAGGGAATTTTGCCGCACCCAGACCATGTCAAAGGCTGTGAAACTCGAAAGGAGTGAGGTTGGAAGACTGGGCCTGATTGAAGGCTCCCTATAGAATAACTTCTTATTTTTTATTCTTTATTACTGTAATTCAGATCTTATTGGTTTTTAATAATTTGTAAATGAATAATTGGGGGCTGAATAGTGAATATGCGGGAGGGGTGTGCATGTTTAGTTTAAGTAATAGGTAGAAAACATGTTTATAGGTTTTGTTTACCTATTTGCGCAATAGATGACCTGCTTAGGACATGCATTTCATATCTTAGAAATCTTGTTTTAGGTCTTTCACTCTCAGTATGTTATTTCACTCACTTCATAATTCTAATCAATTAATAACAAGCCAAATAAAATGTCATTACTACATTGGCATATTAGAAACTATGTTTTAGGTACTCCTATGTGCATTAGATATCTTGTCCTTAGGACTTCTTATTATTCGAATTACAGTGGTTAATTAGCATGTTAGTCTAATAACCTTGCTAAAATATGGCTAAGTGGTTTAAAATGCTTCTGCAAGTACCTTATCATGCGTACCTCAGAAAAATAAGAATCAAATATGCATGTCCACTCTTTAAGAGTATTAGGCAACGCCTATGATGCCTAGGCAAACTTTAGGCCTGATCAGAATCGATTAATCATGTTGTTACTAGTTTAAGACTAACCAGCCTCTTTTAATTTTGAACTCTGCCGTTCCCATTCCTGCTTTGACTCTCTGAAGTTAACTCTATTTTTTATTAAAAAGCCCGCTCTACCTGGAAACGATTTTGAAATGGTGCTTCTATTTACTCTCACTGATTTTCTGATTTCTTATGTTTTCAAACTACTAGGTTACCATTCTCTGCCCAGAATCGTGCTATTTTACTTGTCCAGCACCTAATTAAACTACTGTCACTACTTTCTTTTTTTCAAACCATGTTTTAATGATTCTTTTCAATAACTCAACTGTTGTTACCTATTCCTTTTGTAAACACTCCTATCTTTGAGACCTTGAATGTGTTTGAGATGTGCTAATTATGTGTTCACTTGTGGAGGGATATGTGAGCCTTTATTTGACTTTGTATGTTCCCTTACGTGCAGTCCAATTTATTATGTATGTCGCTTAGAATTTTTGCCTTTAAACTTAAGGGTTTAGCCTAGTCCCTACCACATAGGAATATTGGTCCAAAATACCCTCCAGGACTTATAGGACGGGACGGGTAATAGCACGCAATAAGTATTCATGACCAGCTCACACGTTTAATAACCTTTATGGGGTGGGAAGGGTAGAATATGGAGATGATGACTGATGCGCTAATATCTCATGTAGCCCCCTTTCTGAGGAGCAATTATTGCATTGAAGTGATCCATATTAATCATAAACCTAGGACCCCTCCCCCTTTATTTGCTTTCGTCTCTTCTTGTAAAACTATTCAAATTTTTTAATTTCTGCCTACTTACCTTCAAAAGTTTTAACTTATTTGCAATGTTGTATATTTTAACCCTTGATTGTTTACTTGATTATGTGAAGTCACAATATAACTTGGCCGGGAACCACACTAGTGGATCTTGATTGGTGCCTAACACCTTTCCCTCGAGATAATTTCTAGCCCTTACCCAAACTCTGGTTCTTAAAGCTCATACCCCTTCCTAGTGTCCTAATGCACTTTAATCATTAGGTGGCGACTCTTCAATTCCAAAAACCCAAATCCCAAAAGGGAATGAGTTGTCCTCCCAAATGTCGTAAACCGGATTTCGCAAGAAAAAGGGGGCGTCGACAGCATGGCGACTCTGCTGGGGATATTCTTTAGGATTTTAACACTTCATGTTATTTGTGATTTTATTGTTTCTTTATTGATTTTATTTAATGTCTTTATCTCTCTTCTACTTCGAAACTGATTGGCTCTTTGTTTTCTTTTCTGTACTGCTTTTACTGCTTTCTTTCAATACTGTTGTAATTATGAGCAATTATTGTAATCATTACTTTATGAACGTGCAAATACGTGACAACTTTTTTCATTCTTGTAATTGCATCTTCAACATCATATTCCACTCATGCCAAACAAATACCATAGCAACGCTTATAATGAATGGTTGTGCCCTTCCTATATTATCACCCCTAGATTTAGCAAAGGTGTATTTGCGGTAAAACCAGTCGATCAGCGGTGAAGTCGACGGTTCCGGGCCTTTCCCTCTTGAGTTTTTCGCTCAAGGGTATCGGTCTAATACGCCATAGAGACCTTACTCGATTTAACTGTGCATGCATCATGGTCAAGCCTAGTCGAGTTAGTTATGGTGTCCACATAATGACTCTTTAAGATAGCCTTGACCAAAGTCCACTGGGTTTCCTTGAAACCCAAACGGACGCCACCATATTCTGTGCATTTATTTGGAGAACTAAATGGCGTTTATGCTAATTATTGGTTTAAATAAGTCGAGTTCAGCGGGGGTAAGGGCTTAACCCTTTGTTTTGCAGAAAATGAGGCATGAGGTCCCCAACTTCGGAATGGTTAGCACACCCTCACTCTTGCTGACCTGGTGGAGGAATCTCCCATCAAGTGATAAAATCAATGAATGGAAAGAGAGGGTCACCAAGGCTAGCGAAAATCTGGAATATCTGGAATATAGTCTGTTAGAATTGGAAGGGAAAGTGAAGAAGAGAGTCAATGACTGCCAGAACGCTGAGGGAAATGAAGGAGAACGCTTGGCAAAGGCATTTTTACTGGAGAATCTGCGTGAGCTGGAGGATCTGATCAATGAGAACATTCAACATGAAGAAGTTCCCTCTGGGACCAAGTAGTTAGGAGTCTTTTCTTTTTGCTTTAAAATGTAATAAGGCCAATGGCCATTAATGACACTTTATTTCCTGCAAATTTTAGTATCGTTTTGGGATTCGTCTTATTTTTATCAATAAAATGAGGCATTTAGCATTACAAGTTCTCCAAATCAACTTGTCGCTAGTCCTACCTCAGGCACAACTAGGCACCCAAATTAGGACATGATTTATATTCTTGCACTATGTGTTTAAATATAGCAACGTTTTCTTCTCATAACCCTTACCAACTTGTTACCTTGTTTTGTTTTTACTTTTGTTTTATTCCCCTCCCCAAAAGGTTAGTTCGTGCACTCTAGCATCATCATCCTACTCCGCAAGATCTAAGGACCCTCCACCTCCTCCTCCTCCCAGTCCTATCAGAAACAAGAACAGAAGAAAAATGGAAGATTTGAATGACTCGGCCGAAAGGGTAGAGGTTCCTCAGGGTATTCAGGTTTCCAAAGAAAATGCCGCCCAGCTCGAACAAAAGTTATTGAAATTTCAGAAAGAACTGGACCGAGTTCGGACCTTAGCAAACTTATCATTTTCCTTCACTACCCCAGATGTCAACTTTCCCAATGCTCAAAATCCTACACCTCCAGAAAACATCCCAAAACCATAAAAACAACCCGATCACCATCAATACTACAACACATGTCACACTTCAAACAACACCCCACTACTCATTCCCGAACCACTAAACTCCACAAATGATTATCTCCATAATACCCCCATCTATGTGGAAACCATACTACAATATACTCAACCTATTTCAAGCACACCAGAGTCTAATGACAAAGACTCTCTTGTCAAGAATCTGGCAGCAGAACTCAAGAAGCTGACTAGTCGAGTCCAGGGTGTTGAAGGAAACAAAGGTATCGAGGGGATGAATTATGAGGACCTTTGCATTCAGCCAGATGTTGAACTTCCTGAGGGGTACAAACCTACCAAGTTTGAAATGTTTAATGGCATAGGGGATCCAAGGGTCCATTTGAGGACATTCTGTGATACGCTGGTCGGAGTTGAAAGAGATGAAAATATTCGCATGAAGCTCTTCATGAGAAGTTTGAAAGGGGATGCTCTATCTTGGTACATTAACCAAGACCCCAAGAAGTGGATGAACTGGGTAGGTATGGCATCCGATTTCATGGACATGTTCAGATTCAATACGAAAAATGCGCCAGATGTATTCTACATCCAAAACTTAAATAAGAAACCCACGGAGACATTCCGCGAGTATGCTACTCGTTGGAGATCAGAAGCTGCTAAGGTCAGGTCGACTTTAGAAGAAGAATAGATGAACATGTTTTTCATCCGGGCTCAAGACCCACAGTATTATGAGAGGTTGATGTTGATTGAAAGCCAGAATTTTCCGACATCATCAAGCTAGGGGAAAGGATCGAGGAAGGCATTAAAAATGGTATAGTCACTAACTTTGAAGCATTGCAGGCCACTAACAAGGTTCTACAGTCTGGCGGCGCATCCAAGAAAAGGGATGTGAGTGTCGTGATAGTTGCACAAAGAATAAAATCCCCAATAAAATACCAAGCCTACCCGATATCTCCTCTCACATATCAACCTACCCCAAATTACCAAACACCCTCACCCTCTTACCAAACTCCACCACCTACTTACCCATGATCTCCACCCCCACATATCAGCCTACCTTACCAAGATATTCCCAACTCGTACCTGTCTACCAAGCCTATAATGCTCAGCCCTCTCACTATCAATCACCTCCCACCCGCCAAAACTTCCCTAGATGGCGACCTAACTTTGACCATAGACCTCCCAAACAATACACCGCCATCGCCGAACCAATCGACTAGCTGTATGAAAGGCTCAAAGCCGCTGGTTACATCACCCTTATCCCTGCCATAACTCCAGAAAATCCTTTCCAATGGGTCAACTCGAACAAAACCTGTGCATACTATTCCGGCATGAAGGGGCATACTATTGTTGAATGCCACTCTCAGAAGGATAAAATCCAAGCTTTAATTGACAAAAATATTATTGTGGCAAAGGAAACTGCTCCTAATGTTTGCAACAACCCCCTGCCCCACCACAAAGGCGGAGGCGTTCACGTGATAAAGATAAAAGATGATTGGAACCCCAAAGGATCGATCAGATTGATTTCTGAAGGTGACGAGCCAAAGAAACCAACTGTCACACTTAATCCAATTGTAGTCTAGATCTAGTCTTCTGAAGACGCTGAAGTGAAAATGTCCATACCACTTGAGTTCGAGGCACCTTCTTCTGCAAAGGCGCCAGTACTGATTAAGGTCGAGTTTGGATCCCCAAAGGCACCTGTACCATTTGAATTTGTTGTGTTACCTCCCAAAGCAAGGGTACCCATTCCAGTGGCTATGTCAACCATAGCACCATTCCATACGAAGGCCATAGGGTTTATACTCCAGAACATCTAGTTGAGTCCAGTAAGCAAGCCTATGGACGACCAAACGTCACTAAAACTGGGCCTGATGACCTTTGGAGGAAGGTACAAGCTAAAGAGTATTCGGTCATTGATAAATTGAACAAGACGCCAGCCCAGATCTCCATCTTAGCCCTGCTACAAAGCTCTGACGCACATAAAAATGCCTTATTGAAAGTGTTGAGTGAGGCATATGTGCCCAACAACATAACTAGAGGAGAAATGGCAAACATGGTAGGGCAAGTATTGGAGAGTCAAAAAATCACTTTCCACGAAGATGAGCTGCCACCAGAAGGGCTGAGCCACAATAAGGCATTGCACATCACTGTGCAATGCGAGGATTATTTCATCACCAGAATTCTGGTTGACGGAGGGTCTAGCCTCAATATTTGTCCATTGGTGACTCTCAGGATATTAGGAAAGAGCCTGCATGAAATCAAGGATGGAGCCATCAATATCAAAGCTTTCGGTGGATCCCAAAGGTCCACTATTGGGGAAATCAGTTTGTGTCTGCAAATGGGACCGACTTGGTTCGATGTTCACTTTCAAGTAATATACATCCCAGCATCTTACAATTTGCTGTTGGGACGGCCCTGGATTCACGCTGTTGGAGCTGTAGCATCAACCTTACACCAGGTAGTAAAATTTGAGTGGAATCACCAAGAGGTGATTATTCATGGCGATGGTAGCAACCCTATACACAGTTGCCAAACCATCCAGGCAATAGGAGGAAGAAGGAAAATAGGCGAAGAAACCTACCACCGCATTAAGCGGGTCAACGCCGTGAACAAGGATAAATGGTAGGACAACAAGATAGAAAGCATATTGAATTGGTGTGGATACGAGCCTGGCAAGGGACTTGGCAAAAACCTCCAGGGAATCGCCAAACCCATTAAGCTAAAGAAACATGGCACCACTTTTGGTTTGGGGTATGAATACACTTGGGAGGAGTTCAACCACTGATCGCCACCATGGCGCAGTCCCTACTATCCACTAGAGCATCCGATACCTCACTTTGAGCAGACTTTCCAGCCAGCAAATGTCATATATGGGTCAGAAGAAGAGGAAGCATTGGCGGCAATAAGGAATCTATTTTTGGAAGACGACAATATGGATTGCTGTGTCATTTTTGAGGAGGAAGGGGAGGAAGCCCCTTGCATACAAGCTGTGAACCGAGGAGCACGCCTCGACAATTGGTCCATAAGAACCACCAAAGCCCGGAGAGCTTCGGGGTAGCAAGGCTGAACAAAGCACCATGCATTACCTTTTACTTTTTTGCTAGTTGATTTCCTTTCCACATTTTTAATTTCGAAAATAAGAGCTCTAATGTTCAAAAAAATTATAAAATTTATCAAAGCATTTTAGTTTCTTATAAGTCTCGCTCTTATTATTTTTTCTATCATTTACTTTATTTACATAACATTACTATTACTTATCTTGATGTATCGATGATTATGACATGCAGCGAAACAACGCAACAAACGGACATAGACTCAGAAAAGGATGATATACCAGAAGAGGTCATTAAAGAGGTTGAGGATTTTGAGAATAGGCCTAAGTCTAACTTGGACGAAACTGAGGTTGTAAACTCGGGTGATACAGAGGATGTCAAGGAAAAACACTTCAGTGTTCATCTGTAACCATCGGAAAATGAAGAGTACATGAAATTTCTAAGGGAATATAAAGACATATTCGCCTGGTCGTATGATGATATGACTGGTCTCAGTACATCTATTGTAGCTCACAAACTGCCAACAGATCCGACATATCCGCCGATAAAGCAGAAGCACAGAAAATTCAAACCTGACATGAGTTTGAAAATCAAAGAAGAAGTCACCAAGCAAGTCAAAGCTAAGGTTCTCAAGGTAGTAGAGTACCCAACATAGTTAGCCAACATTGTGCCAGTGTCGAAGAAGAATAGGAAGGTTAGAGTCTGTGTTGACTACCAGGATCTCAACCGGGCCAGTCCGAAAGATGACTTCCCCATGCCGAACATACACATCCTGATTGATGACTGTGCTAAACACGAGCTGCAGTCATTTGTTCATTGTTTTGCTGGGTATCATCAGACATGGATTGATGAGAAAGACGCTGAGAAAACAGGTTTTATTACGCTATAGGGGATGTATTGTTACAAAATGATGCCATTTGGATTAAAGAATACTGGGGCCATCGACATGAGGGCCATGAATACTATTTTCCACGACATGATACATAAGGAGATCGAGGTATATATAGATGATATCATCGTCAAATCCAAGAGAGCGACTGACCATATGGAGGATCTTAGGAAGTTCTTCAACAAATTGAGAAGGTACAATCTAAAACTGAATCTCGCCAAATGTGCATTTGGGGTTCCTGCTGAAAAAAATACTTGGATTCATTGTAAGTCGACGAGGGATAGAACTGGACCCGTCAAAGGTTAAAGTCATTCAAGAGTTTCCTCTGCTGAAGAACAAGAAGGACGTGATGAGTTTCCTATGGAGACTCAACTATATCAGCCGATTTATAGCTCAGTCCACTGTTATTTGTGAACCAATCTTTAAAATGTTGAAGAAGGACACTGCTACCAAATATACTGATGATTTCCAGAAAGCCTTCGACAGAATCAAGGAATACCTGTCCACTCCACCAGTTTTGATTCCACCCGAACTAGATAGTCCTCTATTGCTCTACCTTGCAGTATTGGATGTGGCATTCGGTTGTGTTTTGGGAAAACATGAAGAAACGGGGAGAAAGGAGCAGGACATCTATCTCAGCAAGAAGTTCACCCCATACGAGGCCCGGTATTCCCTATTAGAGCGCACCTATTGTGCTCTGACTTGGGTGGCTCAGAAGTTGAGGCATTATTTCTGTGCCTATACCACTTACCTTATATCAAGAATGGATCCGCTGAAATATGTCTTTCAGAAGCCCATGTCCAGTAGAAAAGTAGCCAAATGGCAAATCCTGCTGAGCGAATTCGACATTGTCTACGTATCTCATAAGGCAATCAAAGGACAAGCCTTGGCAGATTATCTCGCCGAGAATCCCATGGATGGAGAATACGATCCTCTAAAGACGTATTTTCCTGATAAAGAGGTATCTTTCATAGGAGAAAATATTGTAGAATCCTATGATGGTTGGAGAATGTTTTTTGACGGAGCAACAAATTTCAAAGGAATTGGCATAAGAGCAGTCCTAGTATCAGAAACTAGCCAGCATTATCCAGTATCTTCCAAACTCATGTTCTCGTGCACCAACAACATGGCCGAATACGAAGCCTGCATCTTAGGGCTCAAGCTGGCCATTGATATGAACATTCAGTAGTTACTAGTGATCGGGGATTCAGATTTGCTCATACATCAGGTCCAAGAAGAATGGGCAACCAAGAACTCCAAGATACTCCCTTATCTGCATCATGTACAGGAGTTGAGGAAAAGGTTCACAAAGACAGAATTTCAGCATGTCCCTAGAGTCCAGAATGAGTTTGCCGACACATTGGTTACTCGATCGTCTATGATTCAACATCCAGTTAAGAACTTTATAGATCCTATTCCGATAGAGATTCATGACCAACCAACTTATTGTTCTCATGTCGAGGAAGAAGCATACGGAAAACCATGGTTCCATGACTTTGACAACAGGAGGATATCCGGAACTTGCAAATGCTGCTCAGAAACGCACACTTCGGAGGTTCTAACAACTTCTTTCACAATGGAGGAGTCTTGTACAGGAGGACTCCCAATTTGGGATTACTAAGGTATGTCGAAGCAAAGGAAGCATCCAGGTTATTAGAAGAAGTTCATGCAGGGACCTACGGTCCACATATGAATGGTTTTGTCCTAGCAAATAAGATACTTTGGGCGGGATATTTTTGGATGACTATGGAAACGAACTGCATCCATTATGTTCAAAAGTGACATCATTGTCAGATACATGCAGACATGATAAAAGTGCCTCCAAACGAGCTTACTACAACAAGCTCGCCGTGGCCGTTCGCCTCTTGGGGAATGGATGTTATCGGACCTATCGAGCCTGCCGCATCAAATGGGCACAGGTTCATTCTAGTGGCAATTGATTATTTCACCAAATGGGTTAAAGCAACATCATACAAGGCAGTGACTAAGAAAGTCATGGCAGACTTTATCGTGACCGTATCATTTGTCAGTTCGGCATCCTAGAGTCGATCATTACCGACAATGGCTCCAATCTCAACAGTGACCTGATGAAAGTAATGTGTGAAACATTCAAAATCAAACACAAAAATTCTACAGCCTACAGACCTCATATTAATGGAGCTGTAGAAGTGTCCAACAAGAATATCAAGAAGATACTGAGGAAAATGATAGAAAAACATAAATAGTGGCATGAGAAGCTATAATTTGCTTTATTAGGGTACCGCACCATGGTTCACACATCAATCAGAGCAACCCCCTTTATATGTTGGTTTATGGTACAGAAGTAGTCATCCCCGCCGAGGTTGAAATTCCCTCCATGAGGATTATGCAGGAAGCAGAACTTGATGACGCAGAATGGGTAAAAAGTTGATACGAGCAGCTAGCTCTTCAATGATGGAAAAAGGATGAAAGCAGTTTTCCATGGTCAATTGTATTGGAACAGGATGTCCAGAGCCTTCAGCAAAAAAAGTCCAGCCGAGATAGTTTACACCAGGACAGCTGGTGTTGAAGAAAGTATTCCCGCATCAAGATGAAGCCAAAGGAAAATTCTCTCCCAACTGGCAAGTTCCGTACATGGTTCACCGGGTTCTAACCGGAGGAGCCCTCATACTTGCAGAAATGGACAGAGAAGTCCGATCAATTCAGATGCAGTGAAGCGATACTATGTGTAACCATTATGATTTCTTTATGATGTAATTTGAACTACATCTGACATGATTCCCATTTAAGAGGGGATACATAGCCAGCCTTATGGGTTTGGTCACAATTCAATAATATTTCCATTTCCCCCCGCAATTGGAAACTAGGGCAGAATTTTGGGGAGGACCCTCAAAATTCTGAAGTTGATTTTCAGCCAGTCATCGTACGCAGCCGTCAAAAGCCCCAACCCATTATACTGGGGTAGAATTTTGTGGAGGACCCTCAAAATTCCGAAGAGAGAGGTTTCAATGTCTTGAACCACATTGCAGTCGTCGGTTCAACTAAAAGAAAACTATTTTTTTTATATATATATGATTACGTTACATTTTTTTTACTAAATCATGCATGTCCGTTATCAAAATTGTTTTGTTTAGCAAAGCTACCCAAAGTATACGCACAGTATCACTGAAACAAGGGCCGAGCAGGACGAGCAAAGTCCATGGGGATACAAACTAACCTTCCCCTCTTTTACAGAAGTCATGATTTTTCTTTGTATGCAGGCACTCAAGTCGTAACATCATCAGATATCTATGCACTCATACAACTCCCCGAATCATCACCTAGTTACAATTGCTATCCGTACACGACATCCTCAGCAGCCATAATATAGCAATCAACTATCATCTATAAAGCTATCAGCTAAGAGATTTTACTATTACTTGCCTTTTACATTTCTTGCATTGCATAAGGCTACCTTTCTGCCTTTCGAGACTAAGCATTGTCTTCATTTGCATTTCTCTGCATTGCATAAGTCTACCTTTCTGCCTTCCGAGACTAAGCATTGTCTCCATCTGCATTTCTCTGCATTGCATAAGGCTACCTTTCTGCCTTCCAAGACTAAGCATTGTCTCCATCTGCATTTCTCTGCATTGCATAAGGCTACCTTTTTTCCTTCCGAGACTAAGCCATGTCTCCATCTGCATTGCATAAGGCTACTGTTCTACTCTTTGAGACTAAACATTGTCTCCGTCTTGCAGGGCTGAAATATCGCCATTTTTATTTAAGTCTTTACATCGGCTGAAATATCGCCACTTTGTTTAAATCTCGCATCGGCTGAAGTATAGTCATTCTGTTTAAAACTTTACATCGACTGAAATATCGCCATTTTTTATTTTAAGTCTTGCATCGGCTGAAAGATCGCCACCTTCTGCATTTTATAGGCTGAAAGATTGCCAAGTTATCTAAAGGCGTCATTGTTCGGAGGCACCATTTTCATAGCCCGAGAACGCCATGCCATGGCTTGAGGACCCCACTTTTATCTCTTGTATAGCCCGAGAACACCGTTTCATAGCCCGCGAATCCTTATTAAATGTTTCATGGCCCAGGACACCATGGTCCGAGGATGTCATCCTAACCGTCCAAAGACAACATTCATGGTCCAACAGGAACTTGCATCATGTTTAAAATTTATGCACAACATATGCGCTCGTGTTATTATTTGCAGGTAAACCGGCTAGCAACGGTCGTGTTAGCAGGAGAGATTCCACTCCAGTTTCCACAGCTCTGTTAAACCCATAACAATGCTACCCCAATACAAATATCTCGTCCGTTCTTGGAAAAATCTCCATCTGCATGTTCCGTCGACGGGCCCTGAACTACATATGGCCTGATTCCCGTAAGTCCGGGGATATGTAGTCAGCTCAGGAACTAGAGCTTGGTCAAAACTTTTCAAATCATTTCTTTCGGTGAAAATTGGCCATCATATCTTTACCCGACAACTCTTTCATCCTTCTCGGGTAAAGAGGGGCAGCTATTGATACCCAATTTTTTCCTGTATATTTTTATGCTAAAAATATTCTCAAAATAGCATGTGTATGCACATATAAGCATGCCCAAGAGTTTTGGTATTTTTTCCTAATTTTTAAGATTTTTAAAAATTAATTTATTATCTATTTTAGTAGTACAAAATCACATAATTATTCCCAAATTATCATTCTTTTTATTTTTCATCCTCATATTTACATCAAGATATAATTAAAATAATTTTTGCATATTTTTACAAATTTGTTTGGTATTTTCTAAGTTAAATTGCATGAATTACAATTATAGCATATATTGCAATTAATAGTATTTTACATTTATGAAATCATTTCCAGTGTTTTGAGAATAATATTTATACGTTATTAATTAATTCAGTGCCTTTAATTTGTTTTTAAAATTATTTTAATTATTTTATATAAAATAAAAGAGGAAAATTGGCTGTTTAACACATAGCCCTTTTTTTGTTTCAATTTTAGCCAAATTTAGCCCCACCCCTATCAGATTTAATTTGACCCAATTGACCCAATACCCAACAAAATCCTCCCCAGCCCAATATCCAAACCAACCCGTCCCAGCTCCGAATTAATCTGAGCCGTTGATCTAATAAGATCAACGGCCCAGATCATTTTTCCTTAATTAAATTCTAACCTACCCCCTCCCTTTGACCCCTCATTTTTCGAGACCAGTCTCTCTCTATCCTATTTCTTCCTCCCCTCCTTCTCTCTAGAACCTTCTGGTTCCTCCTCTCTGATGGCTTTCACCCTCTCTCCGGCCACCTCCAGCCTCGCCTTTTTCCACCATCAGCCGCCTTGAAGCCTTAGCTCACCGGTTCTCTCCATCCCTGAGACCCCATAAGTCTCCACCATACAAGACAGTCACTGAAGCCCTGCTCGAGTTTGTTTCCGGCCTTTCTCCAATGGGTTTTGGTTTGATGGTGTTATAAACACCATTATTCTTGAGTTTCACAGCCAGGTTTCTCCTACTTCTCACTGGCTTCTTATGAAACCCTAATCTCAACCCAAACCTCTTGAATCTCTATATTTCTAATGATTTTTAACTCACGCCTTTATGTTTTTCTCTACTCTCTACTCGATCTTTATGATTGCTCAACTTTTAAAGATTTTGTTCCCTTTTTTGAAACTCGGGTTTCTGAACCCCTTTTTAAAATTACTTTATTTTTCTGATTTTGAGTGATTTTCAGTACTATTTCTAAACATTTTGCTTAAGTTTGATAAAACCCTAGCTTTATATGTTTGTGTTTGTATTATTTGTTCGATTGTGTGTTCTTCTGAGTTCTTCTCTGAGTTTCGTGCTCTTTGCTTTAATTTTGTTGCTAGTGTTTCATCCCCCTACCATTTTATGTCCTTCTCTTAAGGTCTCTCTGATTGTTTACATGGTAATTTTATACTGATTCTTACAAACCCTCTTTGAGATTGTGATACTTGCCTTATATTGTGATTCTGCATATTTTCCTTATGGTTTGGGTACTGATTTTGAATTGCTTCCTTAATTTATGGGATACTTTCCTCGATTAATACTGATTTCCTAGGTTTTCAATCTCGTTCATTATTCTGAAAACTATTTTCCAAAATTAAAGTGGTATTTTGCCCTATATGTGTGCACGAATATGCTGATTGATTTGCCCGACCTATTTCCCTAATTAGAGTATCATATACCTAGTCTTTATTGCATAATTTGTGCTATCCTGTTTCCTCATATGATCATACCATGCTTTGTGATTTCTTTCCTTTTAAATGACCGCTTATTACCATTTGACTTTGATTCCTTAATTAAAGGAGAGTCCATGTACTGATTGCATTATGATTGATGCCAGTTCCTTAATTAGGGAATGCTACCTTGTTTGTTTACTCGTATTCAGTACTATAAGTACCCCTCTCCCAATTCTCTTTTAAATAACAACGAACACATTGCATATCACAAATAAATACATCAATCACATTGCTCTCTCTCTTGTGCTATTTCTCTCCTTTTCTCTCTTGTGCTGTTGTTGCTCCCTATTCCTGACAGTTGTTAGCTAGCTAAAAACCTAAGGCTAATATTGTGCTTATACTTGGTTTTTGCATTCTGCTGTGATCTAAGATTACTGGTATGTTCTGATTAAATTCTATGTTCCAAACCAATGTGGTTATTACTACTTCAGTGTGTTTTATTCCTAATTGTTTTCTACTTATGCTTCTGCTGTGCAACATGTGATTGATTCTTGGTTTGCCTGTTGATACTTGCATGCTCGTGACTACTGCTTGTTCTTGATCTTACCTGTTATGACTATATGCTGTTACTATTTACTTTTATGACTAAACCTGACTATTTCAAAGTCTCTTTAAACTCTTTTGATTCTGTGTACCAATGTTTAGTAAGTTTGTATAAGCCTCAATGTTCTTTGGTGATGTTTATGTGATTTATTTATCCCCTTTGACCATTATCCTTGTGTGCATCTCTCCAACTCTTTGTAAACTCTTTAAACTACCTTCCTGCACTTCACACTACTCTTAGAGAATAGGTTCTACCCCCTTCATGTGAGCATTGCTTTGGGTACCTCTGAGTACTCACTGAACTTTGAGACACAAGGCTAGTAATCCTACTCTGCACATGTCCTTCATTTAACTAAGTGTTTGGGTACTGGTATTGGCCAGGGACCCCAAGGGGACCCCAGGGAGCTTTGCCGCACCCAGACCATGGCAAAGGCTGTGAAACTCGAAAGGAGTGAGGTTGGAAGACTGGGTCTAATTGAAGGCTCCCTATAGAATAACTTCTTATTTTTTGTTCTTTATTACTGTAGTTCAGATATTATTGGTTTGTAATAATTTGTAAATGGACGATTGGGGGTTGAATAGTGAATATGCGGGAGGGGTGTGCATGTTTAGTGTAAGTAATGGGTAGAAAACATGTTTATAGGTTTTTATTTACCTATTTACGCAATAGATAACCTGCTTAGGACATGCATTTCATATGTTAGAAATCCTGTTTTAGCTCTTTCACTCTCAGTATGTTATTGCACTCACTTCATAATTCTAATCAATTAATAACAAGCCAAATAAACTTTCATTACTGCATTGGCATTATTAGAAATCATGTTTTAGGTACTCCTATATGCATTAGATATCTTGTCCTTACGACTTCTTATCTGTTCGAATTACAGTGGTTAATTAGCATGTTAATCTAATAACCTTGCTAAAGTATGGCTAAGTGGTTTAAAACGCTTCTTCAAGTACCTTATCATGAGCACCTTAGAAAAATCAGAATCAAATATGCATGTTTAAGATAATTAGGCAACGCCTATGACGCCTAGGAAAACTTTAGGCCTGATCAGAATCAGTTAATCATGTTGTTACCGGTTTAAGACTAACTAGCCTCTTTTAATTTTGAACTATGCCGCGCCAATTCCTTCTTTGACTCTCTGAAGTTCACTCTATTTTTTATTAAAAAGCCTGCTCTTTCTGGAAACGATTTTGAAATGGTGCATCTATTTGCTCTCACTGATTTTCTGATTTCTTATGTTTTCAAACTACTGGGTTACTATTATCTGCCTAGAATCGTGCTATTTTACTTGTCCATCACCTGATTAAACTACTGTCACTACTTTATTTTTTTTAAACCATGCTTTAACGGTTCTTTCCACTAACTCAACTGCTGTTACCTATTCCTTTTGTAAAAACTCCTATCGTTGAGACCTTGAATGTATTTGAGACGTGCTAATTATGTGTTCACTTGTGGAGGGATCTGTGAGTCTTTATTTGACTTTGTATGTTCCCTTATGTGCAGTCCTACTTGTTATGTATGTCGCTTAGCATTTTTGCCTTTAAACTTAAGGGTTCAGCCTAGTCCCTACCACATAGGAATAGTGGTCCTAAATACCCTCCAGGACTTAAAGGACGGGAAGGGTAATAGCACGCAATAAGTATTCGTGACCAACTCATGCGTTTAATAATCTTTACGAGGTGGGAAGGGTAGAATATGGAGATGATGACCGATGCGCTAATATCTCATGTAGCCCCCTTTCTGAGGAGCAATTACTGAATATTGCATTGATGTGATCCATATTAATCATAAACCTAGAACCCCTCCCCCTTTATTTGCTTTCGTCTCTTTTTGTAAAACTATTCAAATTTTTTAATTTCTGCCTACTTAATTTCAAAAGTTTTAGCTTATTTGCAATGTTGTATATTTGAACCCTTGATTGTTTACTTGATTATGTGAAGTCACAATATAATATGGTCGGGAACCACACTAGTGGATCTTGAGGGGTGCCTAACACCTTCTCCTTGAGATAATTTCTAGCCCTTACCCAAACTCTGGTTCTTAAAGCTCAAACCCCTTCCTAGTGTCCTAATGCACTTTAATCATTAGGTGGAGACTCTTCAATTACAAAAACCCAAATCCCAAAAGGGAATGAGTTGTCCTCCCAAATGTGGTAAACCCAATTTCACGAGAAAAAGGGGGCGTCGACACAGCCCCCGCTACATGAATCCATAGCCTCCCCAAGAGAAAGTTGTAGGATGTGTCCATATCAAGAACCTGGAGGGTTAATTCAAAGTCTGCTGGGTCGATGGCCAGAATCAGATCAATCTCTCCAATCGTGTCCCTTTTGATACCATCGAAGGCACGTACACAGATATTTTTGGGTTGAATTCTTTCGGTCCCGATTTCCATATGCTGCAGAGTTGAGAGTGGGCAAATGTCTACCCCAGAGCCCCCATCCAACATAACCCTTTTCACGTTGTACCCTTCACATTTGACTATCAGGTGTAGGGCTTTGTTATGTGCGGCCCCTTCTGGGGGCAAGTCATTTTTCTGAAGGAGATCTGGTTAATTGCAAAAAATCTTTCTGCCATTCTCTCCAACTGCTCTACAGAAGTATCGATAGGCACATATGCTTCGTTAAGGGTTTTGATTAATACCTTCTGATGTTCAGTGGAGTTCATCAATAGAGATAATAAGGAGACTTGTTTGGGAGATTTTCGAAGCTGGTTAATCACCTCATAATCAGCCATTTTCATCTTTTGAAAGAAGGCTTCCGCTTCTTTGGCACCCACGGGTTTCTTAGATGGGAAACGCTTTCTAGTGGCATTGTTCACCTCTTCCCAATTGAAATACTTGTCAGCTGGGTTATTTTCTTGAACATCCACTAAGATTTCTTTTCCTTTGTACATCACCACCGACTTGCTATAATTCCAGGGCACCACGGAAGGATTTTTCATCGGCTTCTGTGGTGGCGGCCAATAACCACGGGCTCACTCAGCCTTAGTGGATTAATTGGTCCCCGCATCACATAAGCTCTCTTGGGCACATATATTTGGGTTGTCTTATTCGGCTCGAATCTCCTGGGAGGACTCAAAGTCATCTGCTTTTCTTTGCGGCCTCGAGGGACATAGAGAACAACATCTTTGGGAAGCGTTGCCCCAGTTTCAACTTCAACTTTCTTCTATTACTTTGGAGGGGTGTTTTTGTTCTTTTTCTCCCATTTGTCTTGCTTCGGGGCAACTTTTGGTTTCCTTTCTACATCAGCGATGGCAATGATGGCCTTCAACGCTGGGTCAAATTCCTTATCCTTACAAATCATTCCGATTACCGGCCCGTTGTTGTGAGCTGGTAGTGGGTTGTTAGTCACATTGGGAATATCTTCATCCCTTAGCACTATCTTCCTTTGTTCTATCAAGTTCTCCACGGCTCTCTTCAGAGTCCAGCAATCATCCGTGTCGTGCCCTTCTGCCCTTGAGTGATAGGCGCATCGGGCACTAGCTCTATAACCGGGTGAGGCCGGGTTTTGCCTAGTTTGAGGAACAAGCTGTAGCAGACCCATTTGAACAAGATTTGGAAATAGGTTGGAGTAGGATTCGCCTATTGGTGTAATATTTGGCCTCTTGGGTGGTTCACGAGGGTGGAAATTGTTTTGTGGAAGCCGGGGGTTGTAATGGGTTTGGTAAGGAGGCTGGTTTCTGGGAAATGAAGCTTGGTTCCGGTTGGTTTGTTGTTGTGACCGGACATAAGGTTGAGCATTCATGACCGGGTACGGTTGAGGAGCATAGGCCACATCTTGGTGGGGGTAATAGTGTTGCGGGGTCCTATCTGAGAATAGGGATCTGGGAGTACTGTTTTTTCTTGCACCCGACGCTGCCATGGATGTTTCTTCCTTTTTCTTGCCCTTTGCTACTCCTCCAGACCCACCCTGAATGGATTGCGAGTAGCTCCGATAGCGGATTAGCTTAGAATTTAACCCGTTTCCAGCCTATTTTCAACCATTTCGCCAATTTTGATGGCTTCAGCGAACGGTTTACCCGTTGCAGACATCATATTTTGGAAGTAGTCAACTTCCTGAGCTTGGAGGAAAACTATGACCATTTCAACCTCATCCATTGGAGGCTTTACCCTGGAGGCCTCCTTGCGCCATTTAATTGCATACTCTTGGAAGCTTTCCGAGGATTTCTTCTTCAAGTTTGTCAATGAGTTTCTATCTTGAGCAATATCAATGTTGTACTGGAACTGCCTGACGAAATCTCTAGCAAGATCATCCCAGATGTGCCAGTGGGATATGTCTTGGTCCATGTACCATTCAGATGCGATGCGAACCAAACATTCTTCGAAATAGGCCATGAGGAGTTCTTCCTTTCCACCGGCTCCTCGCAGCTGGTTGCAATATCTCTTGAGATCAGCAATAGGATCACCGTTCCATCATACTTCTCAAATTTTAGGGTTTTGAATCCCTTGGGTAGATGCACATGAGGGAACATGCACAAGTCAGCATAGGACACACTTTTCTGTCCACTCAGGCCTTGTATGCTTTTGAGACTCTGTTCCATACTCCTCATCTTTCTTGTATATCTTCTTGCTCTGGAGTTTTAGTGGCCTTTTCTTGCCCCGCAGTGAATTCATACCGGGGTGGCTGGGAGTAAGTATAAGTGGGAAATAGTGGAGGTTCCATCGGGAAGGAGGGTGTTTGGAAGGTTAAATCTGTTGGGTCAAAACTGGGCCTGGGCAATATAGGTTGTGCCGTGGCCGAGCAAGGTAGAATGGTGAAGATATTTGAAGAGGCACCATAGATTAACACCTGGGGGCGAACCTCAATAGGTGTTTCCACAAAATGAGCGGAGATAGTTGGGTGTCCTAGTGGTGTGTTTGGGTGACTGATCGGGACAGTGGAGGTACCGCTTGCTCTAGGAAAGAGTTCGGGGAATCCCGGGATTGCGTTTGGTGGCTCCCTTCCATTTGCCCAAGCGTCCCACATTTCCATAACCCGAAGATGTAGGATTCTGGTTTCTTCAGCAGCTACTGATTCTGAGGCCGGGATGCCTGAGATTGGACTATCATCCATGATGGGAATTGTTGGCAGAGTTATTTCTGAAGACATTTCGATGCTCTCTTTTGATCTCGTAAAGTATGGGTGCGAATCCAGGTTACCACAAAAACCAACCACCATTCTATAAAAACCTGGGCTGGTTATTATCAGCAGCAAACAGTTAGTTTGAAATAAATAACAGATAGGTAATCGCAAGTTGGGGGTATGATGCACCTACACAGTTAAATGTGTTTCTACATGTTTTACAACAGTTACATGCTTCATCCTAACTTTACTTATTCTTCCCTATTTTTCTTCTTTCCACTTTCACTCTTCCCTTTTCGTCTCTCTTTTTGTTTTTCTTTTCTTTTCTTCTCTTGCCCTTTTTTCTCTCATTTTTTTTCATTTTTCTTTTTTTTATTGGAGCTATTCACAAAATTATGACCGGATCCGATGAGGATTGCCTACGTATCATGACGCCGCGTGAATCATATCATTACGTAGTTCAAGAAAAATAAATGCAAAAAGTAAGGAAACAATTTTTTTGGAATTTTTGATTTTTTATTAATAAAACTTCTATTACAAAAGATTTTAAACTACTCATTTTCTTGGAAGGAAAACTTCAAACAGACTCAAAATAAACCAAAATACAGACTCGATACATGAAAAATTAGGAATACATTAAAGCCTCAACTCCTTGGGCCCCCGGGGCATCATTCGGCCTCGCCACGAGCCTATGTGCGAGACCCCATTGTAGTTGCTCCAAATCGCTCATTATCTAGCGGAAGAATGTCATCACTGCAGCGAAGAAGGTGGTTCGGGTCATATCCTCACATGCTTGACATTTTGCGATAATGTAGTCGGCAATAGCCCTAATCCTTTCTCGAATCCTACACTTTTCCTGAAGTAGCCGCCCGATTTGATGATTTTGAGCTTTTAACACTTGAGAGTCGTGAAGGTGTTGATTTTGCAACTGTTGTATTCCTTCCTCCATCTGAGCGATCAAATCATAACAGCGTTCCCTATCAGCTTTGAAATCTTTATCCTGCTTGGCTGCCTCATTCTCAAGAGTAATTACCTTTCTTCTTAGGCCGGTGATTATCCCTTCATACTTTCTCTTTATTTGTTGCACAAACTGTGTCGGACCTTTTACATTTTCCGCTAATTGAGCCCGGGCCTTTGCTAGACTGGCCTAAGACTTTTCTAGGTCATCTTGACACTCAAGGGCTTTCTTTTTTAGACTACTTATAAGCCTTTCATCCACTCGGCTTCTTTCTGGGTTTCTAGCAGCTATTTTCATCTTCCGGATTTGAGCTTTGAGGGCTTCATTTTCTTGAGTTAGTTTTTCTTTTCTCCCTCATCTGCGGCAGCTTGGATACTTTTGGCAAATTCGAGGTCCCTGATTTGTCCTTCCAACTTACCAATTCTAGCCCTGTAGCTTTCTTCTTTTGCCAACCAGCCCCATTACTTTTGCGAGTCGTGAGTGAATTATTGAACGTGGGCTCTCTTAGCAGGTCTTTGAGGAATCTGGAATCTTTTACCGAACCAAACAATGTACTTGGGGTCCACTTCACCTCTAGCTAGATCTCGTACCATGGTCTTAGGTTCAAGAAATCTACATTCATTCCATCCCTGGTGAATTCTTCCCTCCGGAAATACGGCTTTTGGTCCTAATTCAATGACATGTTTACTCAAATCTTCGTCACGGGGGATGGTTTGAAATCTTCCTAATTGGCACAAAACCCTGTGGAGGGCATACGGCTGGATGCTCCGGATGCCCGTTAGGAGGAGATAACATACTTCAGCTGACATGTATACTGCTTTAGTGACAGGAAACCATCCAAATGCACACTCAATTTAATCGGCAGTCAAGGAGCTCAAACGTGCAAACCAAGCTTCAGTACCCTCGGGCAATTCAATACCCACTACTCGACTTTCAAATTCTTCAATGCAACTCAAACTAGTCATACTGTAATTCATATACCCAACCCGGTGGTAGAGATGTTCCTGCATCCATAATTGTAGTAATAGATTGTAGCCTTGGAAGAAATTTCCCCCTTCTCGACAGATAGTCAAAGCTCGGTAGATTTCATATAAGATCAGGGGAACCACAGTGCTGTTGGCTTTCTTGATTGCAACATCGATCATTCCTACGAGACCCACCTCTATATTACCATCTTCTCGCAGGCAAACCACAACACTTAAGAAGGCTACTATAAAAGCCAAACCCTGCCTTGCCTCCCATTTGTCTCTATTTCTGGCATGGGTCAGACCAGTGTTCGGCTCTTTAAAACCTCGGGGGTTACCATAGCGTTGATACAAGAATTGAGGATTCCCTTCAGATAAATTTCCATCCTGAATATCCCGACTAATACTTAGCAGATCCAGAAATTTGTGGGGAGATACCGGTCTTGGTGACAATGGATATCAACTTCTGATGTTTCCATTAAGGCCCGCATAACCCGCAACTTCCTCCAGTGTAGGTATGAGCTCAAAGTCAGAGAAACAGAATACATTGCGAGTTGGATCCCAAAAAGGTATTAAAGCTTCAATTACGTCCAACCTTGTCTTGACGTTCAACAGTCCGACAAAGCCACCCAGAACTTTTATCACAGTTTCTCTACTGCCTTTTCCTAGATCATTCCACCCCATATGGAGCTGTAAGGGGATGTCTTCAAGGGCTGTGAAGGGTTCTATTTCATTTGTGCTCATCTTGCACATTTGTTAGGGTGATTTAATAACTCATTTTGATCCTAAAGAGTAACACCATTTTTTTCAAAATTTTGCTTCAAAATAAACCTAGTTTTGCTGATATGACTTTTCAGCACTTCGGGGAAGAAAATTTTAAGGGTGTGCCTACTAACTAGTCAAAAATGACCAAAGGTGGCTGTTCTTGCAAAAATATCCTTCCGGTGCCCTTTTGGGGACATTCGGCTTATTTTAAACAAGAATGGCATCACCCTATTTATTGGTAACAAAAAATAAAATTTTTGTTGTTTTTGGGCTATTTTTGAAAAAGGGGAGTTGGACCCGATAGGGGTTGCCTACGTATCCCACATCCGGTGAGAATCAAACTGGCTTAGTTCGGGCAGATTTGAAAAAACCAACTATTTTTGAAAACAAAACCTTTCTTTTCTTTTTTTTTCAATTTTTCTCAAAAATTCGGCAGAATTTTAGTACCATTTGAACATTGGTTTTTCAAAATAGGTGATTAACTCACTTAACCTTTACATTGCTATTCTCTTTTCCAAACTTTCTCCCATTATTCACAAGCCGGTCAACATGAAAATCTGAAGCAAATAAATGCACAAGTAGAATGCATGAGGATGGTCTTTTCATTTCAGGTACACCTATCCTAGACAGACCTAGTCCCTGTGTTGAGTCTCCTAAGTCAAATGCACGTGATGCAAACAAATGTTCCTACTAGGGATCCGGCATGAGGCTTTGTTATACTAAGTTTAAAACCTGGGTTTACTCTTCTAGACCGGGCTTACCCGAGCGGACAACTCGAGCCAGGGGGGACAGTATACCGGGAATACAGAAGCTTCGCAGGCTTAGCAACTTGTCCGAACCTCGTTCTAAAATGGGATAAGACTCTATACAGAAGAGAAATCACACGAAGTGCACCCTTCTCCATGATTTAGAAGACTCATAGAGAGGAAGGGTTTCATAGCAGTTTATATATACAATTCACAAAATATCAAAGTGATAAAGCATTTAGCACATTAGGCTCAAACATGTAGGAAAATCAGATAACAGATAAAGCCAATCATAACTGCTATTCTAAGCTCGAATTCTTAAACCCTGAACCGAAGTTCTGGGTTGTCTCCCCAGCAGAGTCGCCAAAGCTGTCACACATCCTTTTCCACACACCACCCCGAAAAGTAGTGCAAGGGAGTTTTTCCAAATTATGTGACATTATTCTAAATGGGATTATTTATTCAATTTAGAGTCGCCACTTCGGATGGTTTGTTTTCTGGTGTCCCGAGTCACTGATTTATTTTAAATCCCAAATCAAGGAAAATTAGACTTTCCTTTTAAGTCTGTGAACCAGAAATTCTAAATAACGAATTCTGTTAACCCGAGGGAAGGTGTTAGGCACCCCCGGATTTCGTGGTTCTAGCACGATTGCTTAAACTATTACAATTGACCTATTATCGGATTTTAATACATGTTTTAGCCTATTGTACAATTTTAACTTTATAACCGCTTTTAGTTATTATTAACGAAGATTTAGCGTCGTCTAAAATATGTCTTTGGGATGCGTCATATGAAATGCACCCGCAGTTCGAAACACATTTTGTTCAACGTTATTAAGATTTGGATTTGAGTTACATGAAATGCGCACCCGAGTTTAGGAAAGTAATATTATTAAAATAACACGCCTAAAGCAACTACATGTTTTTAACTTTGCGAGGGCCATGGAAATTCGCTAAATGGCACGCCTCAACTTTTAAGAATTTTAAAAGAAACAATTAAATGAGGGCTACACATTTGAGATTTTATTTGGCGCGGCGCACCTAAATTCTGATTTTAAAGGATATTCAAGCTAAATCCCAGAGGGCCATAAACAATTTTTATTGTCTAATATGGCACACCTCGTCTTAATGAACAAATTAGCCTTTCTAGAACCATAACTAAAAGTTGTTGATTGCAGGGGTGTTATTTACAAAGGGTAGCTGGGCTTCTGGACTGGAATAAGCCCAAGAGAAGAAATGAGTGATGGCATTCCAAGTGATAAAAACTTCCCACCGACTGGGCCCATTTCAAGTCCAATTCATAGAAATAAGCTATATAAAATCATTTAATATACCAAATCAGCTAAGGCTCAAGAAGCATGAAATCAAATTAATATTTTGAATTCAGCGTTCTAACTAATTGAGTACAAATCAATAACTGAATTTTTTCCTGAATTTTTATTTTTTCATGGGCGAAGTCTGCTTTTGACCCAATTGGTCGCAGCAATCAAAATGAACATTGGGCCCAAAGAGAGCCCAGGTATAATGCAAAGCCAGATTCCTGAAGATTTGGGACTCAAGCTTAAGTTCCTGCAGAGAAAAAAAATATTTATTTATTTAAGCACTCTACTTTAACTCTGATCCAAGACTAACAAAAGAAATTCCTGATTTGAGTTCCAAAGTATTTTTGAAATACAAACACCCAAACTATACGACATTCCACTCTAAAGTTAACCAAACTAACTTTCAAATATCATATTCAACCAAATAACACTCAAACACCCACATTCAATGCCTTGACTATTATTGTAAAAACACAAAAACCTTTCCCCTTTCATTTATAGCAAGTCTCGACCAACTGACCATTTGAGCAAGAGAATCAGGTAACCAAGCTACAAATTAAATGCTAAAATAACATCTTCTAATCATGAAGTAAGCTAACAGGATGCTCTCAAGATTAAATATCACAACTATAGGCAACATTGAAAGAAAAGGAAATGGAATTTAGCAACAAAACAACAACATTGGTCTTATGATAGTTCTAATTCTGAGTTCCATATAGCATTCAAATGATGTCCATGATTCCCAAAGTACCTTGAAAATGCCAAGAGAAAAATAGAGAAAGTGAGGGAGCAGCAACAAAAGTAGCCCAGCAACAGGAAATAGACAGCAAAAACAACTCAGAACCAGTCAATGGAACAGTAGAAGAACAACAAATTAAAACCCAACTTCAAGCCAATCTCCAACCATTTCTCAAACAAGAAATACAACTATGGAATTTTTGAGAGTTCTAGCTAACCACAAGAGAATCAGAAATCCCAAAACAAGCAGAATTTCGATAGTTTTCAACCAAGAAATGCAGGGAACTTAGTGTTGTTTCAGAGTTTTAGCCGTTTTTGGTTTTTTTAGGATTTTTTCTCCAAAAAAATCTGAAATAAGCTTTTCCTTAGCAGTGCCTTTATAGGCAAGCTATTAGGGTAGCTGAGATGGTTTATTTTTAAACTTTAGACCTTTTTCAATTTTCCTTTTTGCATCCTAGTCCCTAAATTACTGACTTGCTAACCAAGTAAGGCTATTTTCAGCTTCTAAGAAGCCTCCTAAGGTGGTTATTCAGAGATTCCCTAAGTTAAACTTCCTATACTACCCTTAAAACCTCTAAAATTTACTTCAGCCAATCACATGGGTCAAGCTGACCCAAAAACATAAAAAAATGAATGGATTCCTCTTGAAAATGGGTCTAAAAATCCCAAAGCCCAAATGACTAAGTTCAACGATTTTTGTTTTTGTTTCAGGGAACTCAAATGGGCATGGGTATGACCCAATGTTTCCCAATAGTAGAACCTAGGCTGAACCCAATTTCAATTCAGAACAAAAGGAAAATCTAAAAAGGTAAAACAAATCCTAAACAAAATATTTTGGAATTAAACAGGCTTCTGAACCAAATAGTCCCTTTAGATCAAAATTAAAAGATATTCAAACAAACTAAAACAATATTAAAAGAAATACCAATTAACGAGCAATCTGGATAATAAAATAAACATGCAGTTGTGATTTTGATAAAACAAAATAAAGAAGAAATAAATGGACACAGCAAAGAAGAAAAATGACAAAAGAAATCATGCAGGACCGGAAAAGGAACAGAAATACCTAGCAAGGATGGCCAACCTTGTAGTTATTCCTCAATTCATCAATTTCGACCGAAAAAGGGTCTCAACCATGCGTTCTCAGAGGAAAACACATAACCAAGGCCCATTTTAGTCCAAATCTGCCGACTCTGGAATTTGACCTTTTAAGGTCCCAATTTAAAATCAATATTCGACGAGCTCGGGGCATATTCGAGTGAAGAGAGTGATAGATTTGGGATGAGGGAGGCCTGGTGGTCCTATGGTTTTAGTTTGGGGTCATTTTGCGGTGGTGCCGCCATCGGAAAAAATGGGGATATCAGGGCGGCTGGCTAGGGTTTCATATATCAATCTAATTTTTGAGGGGTTCTGGGTGGATTTGAGGTGAAAGGAGTGGAGATTTGGGATAGGGAAGTGGAGGAGATTTCATGGTGTATCTTTTGGGGTGATTGGCTGTGGCGCCGCCACCGGTGGCGGGGGAATTTTTGGCGGCTTTTAGGGTTTTTGTTAGGCTGGAGTCTCTGAAGGTGTGAGAGAGATGAGAAACGAGGGGGTGGGGGTGAGCGTTTGGACAGTTTTATACTGAAGGGACCTCACTTCTCAGCCGTCTGATCTCATTACCTCGACGATTGAGATTAAATTCACACTTAAACAGGGTCGTTTGGACTAGGGTGAAAGTGGATCGGATCAAGGGTAGTTTGGACGGGTTTTAGGTGAAGAAATGGTTTGGGCCTGGAGTTTAAATTGAATTGGCCCAAATTTCCTTTTACTAACAAATCTTTTCTTCTTTCTCTTTTTTTTTTCATTTTCAAATTTTGCTAATTACAAATAAAAAAGTAAAAAATCTGATTTAATTCCAAAACTAAACTAATCATTTTCTCAAAAATTAATTAAGTCCTAAATTAAAAGAAAACTATAATAAATTCGAAAATTAAAAGTCAAAAATGCAAAATAAACTATTTTTATTATTTCTTTTAATTTTTGTAACATTAGTTAAATAATTAACCTAAAAAATATAAAATTGGATCCTACATGCAAATGCAATGTATTTTTTTGTATTTTTTATGAATGAAACAAAATTAAACATGCACACAAAAATTCAAACAAATACAAAATCATGCAATAATTCCTAAAAATCAAATAATTAAAAGAAAAAAATCCTAATTTTGGGAATTCTATAGGAGTAATTCATGCAAGACAAAAATTACGTGCTCACGGCTGGAATCCGGTCCTGCAATAATAACTCCAATGGTAGGTCACCAGCTGACTTTATCTTCTCCACATCTCCTCTCAACAGCTTCACGGACTCCTCTAAGGCCTTAGTCTTTTTCAGCTTCTTCGTCTGCTTGCTCAGATCCTTAATTGCTTTGTCTTTATCTACCAGAGCATCTATGATGAGCTTTTGGTTGTCCAAAATCTTCTGGTTGTCTAGAAGCTCCTTTAGAGAATCCTTCACTGAAGCTGACACATGGCTGTGTGGGAACTAACTGGGCTGCCACTGAACTGGATAGTACAGACAGCTTAGAAGTTGATGCCTGCATCCAGTTGTTGATGCTGGAGAGGTTCTGGTTTAACCTATGTGCAGTCAAAGGGTATGCTGACTGTCACACCTCCTTTTTTAAATACTATTATACCTGCGAGGGCGTAGAGGAGTTTTTTCCAATTTAAGGACAGTCGGAACGGGATTAATTATTTAAAATTTTCAGAGTCG
>MU732954.1:478434-494173 GCA_026770625.1 Nicotiana glauca | reverse complement strand
CCTGTCTAGCTTCTCGAGCCCTTTCTTGCTCTTCATCCAGATCTCTGCCATTACGTAGACTCACTGCCATCAGCTACTTCGGTCCCTGATCTTTTGGATTTATCTGAGTGTCTGCAGGTAGTGTCCCTTGAGGACGATTGTTCAGGGACTCGAAATCTGGCCCACCTATTGCTGCATCGTGGGCATCGAATCTTTCATTAATTTTAGCATTAGAGCCAATAACCTGCTGCATCGTTGCTTCAAGTCTAGTAAACCCATCTTCCTGCCTTCCACCATGTTGCTGCTGAGGTGGGTGATACCCATGCTGTTGATTCTGATTGTTGTATCCCTGTGGTCGTGGGTAAGGTGCCATATTGTTGGGGGCTCTCATACCTCCCATGTTCCCTATGTTGAATTGTGGCTGTGGGGGCTTGTATTACTGATTTTGTTGACCCCAATTCTGACCACCCTGTCTCTGGCCGCCATAATTAGACACATAGTTCGTGTCTTCAGGGTAGTGATGATGATTGTGTTCTGCATTCCACTGATTACCAACTGGCTAACTATTGCAAGATGCACACAAGCCCCCATTGGCAGTGTCAACAATATGTACCTGCTGTTTTTGCCCTGACTCTTCCACCTTCTTGGTGAGTATGCTTATCTGTGTCAATAAGGTGGCTATGTTTTGTGCCATAGAATTAGATGGATCTAAAGGCACTGAGTGCACCACTGGAGTGATGGGTGCACCTCTGATTACCCAGCCCGAATTCTGTGCCATCTTGTTAAGCAGACTTTGGCCCTCTCTCCATGTTTTGCTCAAGAATGCCCCACCAGCTGAAGCATCAACAATGTTCTTTACGCTATCTGACAATCTCATGTAGAACCGCTGCCCCAACATTAGATCTGTAACACCATGGTGTGGACATATGACCAACATCCCTTTAAAACTCTCCCATGTTTCATGCAAAATCTCCATCGGTCTCTGTTTAAAACTCAAAATCTCATCAATTTGTTGAGCAGTCTTGTTGGGTGGATGGAACTTGTTGTGGAATTGCTTGACTAGTTCATCCCACGTTGCTATAGAATTTATGGGAAGTGAATTCAGCCAAGTCTGGGCAGCTCCTGTCACTGAGAATGGAAACAATAACAGTTTGATTACTTCCTGAGTTACATTGGGTTGCCTTTGGGTTTTGCAGATAGACAAGAAATTCTTCAAATGCTGCTGAGGATCTTCAACTTGTGACCCCGAAAATAGTCCCTTATTCTGCAACAAGTGCAGCATGTTATTGGTGATCTGGAATAACTCAGCCTGTATCTGCGGAACTACTATCGCTGTGGATAGATTCTCAGCTGTGGGTTGTGCCCAGTCATAGAGAGCAGCCTCTGGCACTGGCGCTATTGGTGCTGGTGGATTTCCCTGGTTATCACCCATGATTGTTTCGAATTGTGTGGTTGTTGGTTGTTGTTTGTTTTGTCGGTTAGCCCGATTCAGAGCCTTGAAAAACTTTCTCGGGATCCGATAATGCTTCTAATACTTCACCAGATCTCGATGAGTTTCTAGGCATGAACCTGTGCAACCAAGTCAACAAACATTAAAAGTTCAATGTAAAATTGAGTATAGAGAAAACTGAATCCGCTAAGAATTTTGTACTTCTTTCAATTGTAATTGATAACATCGTTAATTCCCCGGCAACGACGCCAAAATTTGATCACACTCAACTGTGTTTATTAAAAGACTAAGTGGGCGTTGCAAATATAATCCGGGGTATTATGCCCAGATTCGAATCCCACAGGAAATTAACGTATCAACTATTGTTGTTAGATCACTAAATTCTCAATAATCAACTTTCTCAATATTTATGAATAATAGTTGGCGGTGTTTTTATATTGGTATAGCTAAACAAGAATAATGAACTAAGAATTAACTAATAAGCAGTTGTAAACAATATAAGTAAATGTCTAAGGTAATGGTTTCCCCCGTTGTTGATTTCCTTAGTAGTATGTTTCTTATAGCTATGATTTAGTTGCCTCTATCAACCATGAACTCTCCAGCTATCATAACTCTCTCTCAAGTAATTATGATAATTTACTAGACGCACTCTCTCAAGCTACGCTAGCTAGATTTCATTACAGTTTACTTAGATTGCACCTGAGGTATTGTTATCTCTAATNCTAATTGAGGGCCCTTCAATCAACTACAACAAGAACGTAGTTGAACAAATAGAGATTAACAACCAATCAAAACTATATTAACATTAAAATAAGTTCATTCACAACGGGTTCCACCAAAATCTTAGATTAAGGTATTTAGCTACTCATGATAATGGGGAAATCAAATACTAAAAGATTCATAATCATAAATTGCAAGAAAATAAAGAAGAATAGAAACAATGATGTTTTGGGTGATCTCTCACACTTGTTTTTCTTGCCAAAGTACTCTCTAATAATGTTCTATGCCTCCTTTGGGCGAGTTCTAGTATTTAAATAGGGTTTAGGGCTAAGAATTCCGGAACTTACACTTCAGTCCCTTAAGTTCCCGTCGCCTGCCGCGGTCCTATCGCGCCCACGCTGGGACCGTGGCCAAAAGACCTCTCTGAATCTCCTATAACAGCCCACCGCGGTCCTACCACGCCCACGGTGGGACCGCGATAGTTCACCTCTAGGCCTCGTTTGTGTATTTCACGTGGTTCACTTGGCGACTTTGATGTGATTGGCTTCTTTTTCTTCCATAAATGATAGAAAACCACTTTATAGCCTTCTTCTAATGTATGTAACCTGAAAAATATGAAAAGCACTAATAAGAGCATTTTGTTATCACTTTTACAATAAAAACTCTACAAGAAAGCTGTTCTTTTGGGGCTTAATCATAATTCAATTCACCTATTATCAGCAGGATGTATGCCTCGGCATGATTTGCATATGCTTGTATTGCTGCCTTGAACTTATTAAAGTTGTTATTGCCTCTTCCTGGCTTGAGAATATTTGGTTAAATAATGAAAAGGAATTTTGAAAATTTCCTATAAAAGAAATAATGGTTTACTTATTTCCTTCTATTGGATTAAAATCATGTTTATAGAAATCAGCAATTTCATGTATTATTGACATCACATTATTGGACCCTTAGTAAGTGTCGAAGTCGACCTCTCGTCTCTACTTCTTCGAGATTAAACGGGATACTTACTGAGTACACGTTAATTTTGTACTCATACTACACTTCTGTGCATTTTTGTTGCACAGGCTCATGTGTTATTAGTGGTCTACTGGGCGTAGCAGCACAGACGATACTGGGACTAGGTGAGTTGCATTATTTGACGCGGCCCGCAATTAGTATAGTCCCTTCTAGTACAATGTATTTACTTTCTGTCCACTGTATTCCGGACGGATGTTGTATTTTATTTCCTTCATAGTAAATGTTCGTGCACTTATGACACCAAATTCTGAGATGGTTTTGAAATATTTTGTATTATTTGCTTATTACCTAATTTGAATTGAAGCGGTTATCTCTTTTTATTTATAAAAATTGAAGGAAAATCTTAGTTTTCAAGATTTTTAAAATGAGAACTTCATCAAGTAATTTGGTTGGCTTGCCTGACAGCAGTGTCTGGCACCACCACGAGCCTTAGTGGATTTTGGGCCGTGACAACATGGTATTAGAGCACTAGGTTCCTCGGGTCTCACAAGTCATGAGCAAGTCTAGTAGAGTCTCGCGGATTGGTACGGAGACGTCTGTACTTATCCTCGGGAGGCTGCAAGACTGTTAAGAGTACTTCCCTTCTTGATTCCTTATCGTTCGATTTGATCCTTGGAGGCGTATGCCTTTAATCCATTCCTACTCAATCTTATGTGACGTGAATCGCTTGTTATAAATCAAGAATTGAAGAACCGTAATGGTACTACAGATGTGGCGCAGGATGTTTCTCTTGGTATAGCTGATCGGATTATTATCGTCGCTTTGTAGAAGGATATTTTATTGTTTCAGCCCAGTAGCGGTACTTTTGAGGACTCTGAGGCTAGGCACAAGTTTCCATGATGCTTATAAACGATTGTTCTACATTAATGATATGATGGTAGGATATTCGCCCGCGTGTCAGGGCAGTGAAGGACTTGAAGGGAGGTTTACTCAGTGCATAATCTAGAGATTCAGTATTTTAGTCCCGGCAGGGGAAAGGCAATCGGACTAAGAATGGTCAGATGTGGGCTAGTAGAGTAGTGAGACTTGGTTTGTGCGAACGTGGTGGAGCTTTATTCTATGAGGGGATTTTGTGGTCCAAATTGAACGTACTAAGTTCGTCGGTGTTATGATCTTCTACAATTCGCCTTTGGGGCAAGCTATTATGAAATAGTATTGGAAATGCGGCTGTCAGATATCACAGGGTGCTATAGTTCAAGGTTGAATCAGTGTTTCTAATGTCGACGGTATGAGAAAGATGATCGTCCGGAAGGTGTAAAGTTAGCAGGAATTGTGGGTTCAAGTGCTACGAAGATAGATTTTATTTAAGGCAGCAGCTGATCAGTAAAGGATGAGGAAAGACATGTGGGAAGTGTCAGGTGGTGGCTAAAATTTCTATAAGGCCGAGTATAAGAAGCCAAGGGTCGAGTAGTCGATTAAGAGGATGAGTTCCGCCAAAGTGGGAGAGTGGCGGAGTTGCATATGGGCTTTGCAGTGGGATGACCACGTACATTAAGGAGAGTTTGGAGTGATTTGAGAATATTAGTGATTGGTGATTCGGGTCTACGGATTTAATTTGAAGTATGGACTATTATGCAGCGGGAGATTTGATATAACGGGGAGGAGCTGCTTGAATGAAGAAGGATACAATACAACTTTGAATTGGAAGAATGTTGCCGCACATTTAACTGATGTCCACGAGGGGTGAATGGACTTGTGCAGCTGGAGAGTGAGCTCAGACTCAGGATGGGTTATTGATATCGTAGTGATTGTACCCCGTGCATCAGCGTTGGAAGATGTCAGGGAGTGATTTCTATAGGTAGGTTGTTCCTGTGAGCAGGTTAGCAGTTGCGTGGTTTGCGAGGCTTTTGCGAAGAATTCTATTGGCTATACAGCGAAGGGATCGGTCGTGCGAATGTTGTTGATGATTCAGAGTATAAAAAAGGGGTTTCTACAGTAAGATATCGAGAATGTTGGCGGTTGATTGTGCAAGGTTATGTCAATAAGAGATTAGGAATCCTGGTGAACTCCAGAGTTGTGTAATAGTGGCTTCAAGCTAAGAGGAAGATCCCCACTGCCTATGATTGGTTTGCATGGTTAACTACTTGCGAAGTTTCTGGTTATTAGCATGTTGATGGGTTATTTCAGCCACGAGAAAAGAGCTTAGGTGATAATTTGAGCAAAAGGATTGTTAAAGGTGTGCTATGGTTGGCCTTGTTGGCTCTTGTTTTGATTTGGAAAGGATTCAGGATTGTGCTTTGTTTAGATGTGAGTTCTTCGCCAAGAGGGTATTCATGTGATAGAAGACTCATGAAGTTGATTATATTCAGGGCCAAGTCAAAGCGGGTGGCTCTCAACAAAGGTCCTATTGAATTTAAAAGATAAAGTGTGATGCCTAATGATTTTGAGCCTATAGGTGCGGTTAAGAATCAATCTTGATAACAGCATTTGAGAAGAGGCACAGAATGTCCTATGATGTTTTGACTTGTGATGTAGCAATTGGGAGGTACGAAATGGTTTGTGGGATTTGAGACAGCATGGTCTCGTGATTCAAGGTCACTCGGGATAAGTGCGGATGGAGGGTGTTATGTGCTAAATGGAGTTATTATTATTTCTAAGGCAATCAAGGATAAATTGGAAGAAGATAGAATGGTTAGCCCTGGTTGAATTGGCATATTGCTGGCAGTAATCGGTTCCTTCAGTGAATTATGCAAGTGATTTGTGGCGGTATATGTGAGGCTTGTCGACCGCCGTAATTGATCAGAGGTATTCCACTGTTATGGCATGTTACGTGTAGACGGATACTGGAAGGGTTATGGTGGGGTAGACCACTACTTAGAGATTTGCATATTTCCATGGCTATGAGAATTCACCTGTGTGTTGCTATGGTTCTCCTTAAGCGAGTTAAGTGAAAAGCTTTTATATGATGAAGTATTAGCCTAATAGTGGTTCCTAAGCTATGATGAAAAGTGTGTTCTATCGTATGTTGGCATGTTAGGTGCAGTGAGTGGTATGGAATTTGAAGTAAAGATCAAGGTAACAACTCGGTATGGACAAGGATGTCACGAGCTCGGATGAGCAGGAAAGGAGTTTTGATGTTTAAGGTAAGTTAGTTAGCGTCACCTGAGATCGGTGTTTTGTGAAAAAGGCTTTGCATCCTGGTTAATGATTCTTGATCACTTTTTTGTGTTAGTGCGGTTGGTGGTTTGGAGGTACGACCCAGTGATTTGTTATGGTAGGTTGTGGGAGTGTGTCCCATAGGAAGATTGTATAAGTGTGGCAGGTAGCCAGTTGATTGATTAAAGACTTAAACCAAATATGAAGGTTGTGATAATATCGTTGATTTGAGAATACATGCCTGGAGGGAACTCAGTCTATTAAGTTGTGGGTTGTGGAGGATTTCTCCAGTTATGATGGTTATTCTTATGAGTTATGAAAGAAAGGAGAGCTATTATGGACCTTGGAAAGGTTATTAGTCTAGTCAGTGCGACCAGAATCAGCTTGAGGTCAGTAGATGGATTCAAATGTGAATATGGGCTCTATATTAGGCCAAACGTGTTCATTTCAGTAATGCGCTCCTAATGGAGGAGTAGTCAGAGTGTTATTTCGTTGTCAGATATTTCATGCAGTGATACATTGCGTTGTGTAACTTATGGGATGGCTTGAGAAATTGCTTATGTGTTGAGGATTCGCATATAAATGATGTATTATGAGCAAAATGGCTCTTGAGATTCAGATTGTATATCGCACCTCAGTTGTGCTTGAGTTTTGTAGCTTATAGCGCTATATGTCCCCTCAGGTATGGTATTATGCACTTAGCGTGCTTGTGACCGAAATTTCTCAATTCTTCCCAATTTTTCACCCCAAATCCGAAAATAAATGATAAAACTAAGCTTACATTAATGGGATACAATCAAATAGGAGTTAGGAATTAATACCCACTGATCTTCTCCTCAAAAACCCCACAAAATCGCCTTCCATCGAGCTCCAATTTGATTTTTGAAGTTATGAACTCAAACCCTTGATTTTTCATATTTCTGCCTAGCGATTACCACATCTGCGGTCCCGCACTTGTTTAAAGCTCATCGCAGGTGCGAAAATAACTTATCCGGGCTCGGGCCGCATCTGCGGTCATTGGGCCGCATTTGCGGTTTCGCATCTGCGGTCCCTGAAGCACAAGACCAAATCCCACTTCTGCGGTACACTCATCCATTTTTATGGTACCACACCTGCGGTCCAAGATCCGCAGGTGCGAAAACAACAGGTTCAACAACTTCAAAATATGCCTAAGTCAAAATTCACTTCCGTTAAGCATTCGAAACTCACCTGAGGCCCCCGGGACCTTAACCAAACATACCAACCAATCCTAAAACATCATACGAACTTATCCAACCCTCGAATCACATAAAACAATGCTAAAACCACAATTCACCCTCCAATACAAGCCTAATGAACTTGAAATCTCAAGAATTATACAACTGATGCCGAAACCAACCAAACCATGTCTGATTGACCCCAAATTTTGCATACAAGTCACATTCAACACTACTGAACTATTCCAACTTTCGGAATCAGATTTCAACCCCGATATCAAATGTCACTATCGATCCAGAAACTTTAAAAATTTAACTTTCGGCATTTCAAGCCTAAATGAGCTAAGGACCTCCAAAACACAATTTGAACATGCACCTAAGCCCGAATTCACTCAACGGAGCTAACAAAATTGATAGAATTCCATTCTGATCCCGTCTTCACACCGTTCCAACTACGGTCCAAATTCTAAAGCTTAAGCTTTCATTTAAGGACTAAATGTCTCAAAACACTCCAAAACTCAAAGCGAATCTTCCCGAAAACTCACAATAGCATAAACAAATACGGGAAAACTAGTTAATAGGGGATCGAGGCGCTGATTCTCAAAACGATCGGCCGGGTCGCTACAAACAACCTCTTGATTTTGAAGACTCATAATTTTCTTACCATGTGTATTAGTTGACTAAAGCTCTGTACGGTATAAACAAGCTCATCGAGCCTGGTACGAAAAGCTTGGCTCAATTTTTACTTGATTATGGTTTTACAAGATGTAAGTAGATACTATATTATTTATCAAAAGATCATCACGATGTAATATTATTATCCAAGTCTATGTTGATGCTATTATTTTTAGAAGTGTTAACCCTCATAAATTTTCTAATCTCATGCAATTTAAGTTTGAAATGAGCATAATAGGAGAATTCACGTTTTTCTTGGACTTCAAATTCCACAATTTGAGGAAGGAACTTTTATATCTCAGAAAAAATATACAAAGGAATTGATTCAAAAGTTTGACATGAGTAGTGCTAAATCAATTGGTACACCAATGAGCCCATCAACAAGTATTGACAAAGACGAAAAGGTAAATCCAGTGGATGAAACGAAATATCGTGGAGTAATTGGCTCCTTACTTTATCTAATTTCTAGTCGACCAGATATTATATTCAGTGTGTGTAAATATGTTAGGTTTTAGTCAGCTCATAAAGAATCGCACCTGACAACAATAAAGAGAATAATACTTTATCTCATCGGAACCGTTTCATATGGACTGTGGTACCCATGATCTAACAATTTTAAACTTGAAGGTTTTCAGGTGTTGATCTTGCAGGTGATAAGGAAGACAAAAAGCACCACTGGAACATGGCAGTTACTGGAAAATACATTAATATCTTGGAATAGTAAGAAACAAGGCTCAGTTGCATTATCCACAACTAAGGCAGAGTACATTGCCATTGGACAATGTTGTGTACAATTATTATGGATGTCTCATCAACTGGGTGACTATGAATTATCTTTTAAACCTATTCAAATATTTTGTGACAATTCTAGTGCTATATGCCTCTCAAAGAATCTTGTTCATCATTCTAGGACTAAGCATTTAGATATAAAGCATCATTTCATCAGAAATTATGTTATTAAGGGAGATATAGAATTATCAATTTTTAGCACTATTAATCAACGAGCGGGCATTTTTACTAAGCCTTTGCTTGAGGAGAGATTATGCACTTAAAGAGAACTACTTGATATTTGTCACGACCCAAAATCCATTAAGGATGAAAACTAAAATTTTCCTTCAATTTTTATAAATAAAAAGAGATAACCGCTTCAATTCAAATTAAGTAATAAGCAAATAATACAAAATATTTCAAAACCATCCCAGAACCCGGTGTCACAAGTGCATGAGCATTTAACAAGAAGGAAATAAAATACAACATCCATCCGGAATACAGTGGACAGAAAGTAAATATAATTTACTGGAAGGGACTATACTAGCTGCGGGCCGCCTCGAATAATGCAACTCACCTAGTCCCAGTATCGTCCGTGCTGCTACGCCTAGTAGGCCACTAATAACACATGAGCCTGTGCAACAAAAATGCACAGAAGTATAGTATGAGTACAAAATCAACGTGTACTCAGTAAGTATCTCATCTAATCTCGAAGAAATAAAGAAGAGAGGTCGACTTCGACACTTACTAAGGGTCCAATAATGTGATGTCAATAATACATGAAATTGTGGATTTCTATAAACATGATTTAATCCAATAAAAGGAAACAAGTAAACAATTATTTATTTTATAGGAAATTTCCAAAATTCCTTTTCATTATTAAACCAAATATTCTCAAGCCAGGAAGAGGTAATAACAACTTTAATAAGTTCAAGGCAGCAATACAAGCATGCGCAAATCATGCCGAGGCGTACGACCTGCTCCAACAGAAAATAAAATGTGCATTGCCGAGGGTCGAACGACGCGAACCTTAGATGCATCTATTTAATCTGCTGAGGCGTTCAGCCCGTTCCAAAAATAAACACACAGACAGTCAATCAAGAAGTCCACACGGAGTAATTATCCAATGCAAACAAATATTCTTTTAACCATTTAAGAAAAATAAAGTTTTATTTGTTTAGAAATTTATTTACTAATTCGATGTGATTTAAGCAATTCAAGCTATCAATAGGTTCACAAATAATCCAAGTATAGCATGTTTTTGGGTCTTAACTACTCGGACAATAGCATAATAGTAGCTACACACGGACTCTCGTCACCTCGTGCATACGTAGTCCCCAAAATTAGGAGCACATAACCAATTATTTTACCTATGGGGACAATTCCCTCTTACAAGGTTAGAAAGGAGACTCACCTCGCTCCGAAGATTCATAACCGGCATTTCACGCCCTTTCGAAGACTCTAATTGATGCACAACGCTCCAAACTAGCCAATGATTACGCAAATCCATTAATATACGATAAACTACTCGTATTAATCCAATTTATAACAATTCCTAACGCCGATCGAAAAGTTGACAAAAATGCCCTCGGGTCCACGTGCCCGGATTTCCAAAATTTTCGAAGAATAAGTTTACCCATAGCTTCAAGAACTCAAATATATAATTTTCTCTAAATTTCATACCCAAAATCGTGGACGAAATCCAAGAATACTACTTTTCTAGATTTTCTCTCAAACCCCGAGTTTTCTACAAATTTCAATGTCTAAATCCATATATAAACTTTGTATTTAACTCAAAACCAGTAGAAATCTTTTACCTCATGTTTGGTGATGAAAATGACACTCCAAAGTTGCTCCAAAATCGGCTCCCATGGAAGGAATAAAGTAAAAATGAGCCAAAATCCGATTTTTAAAAGAACACTGCCCAGGCGACCCTTCTTCGCGAACGCGGAAATGCCCTCGCATTCACGAATCACAACCTGCTTCAGCCCCAAATTTCCTCATCGCGTTCGCGGCTCGGCGCTCGCGTTCGCGTTCGCGTTCGCGTAGGCCAATGACCTCAGGCCCAACTTTTCTTTCTACACGTTTGCGATCTCCTTTTCGCGTTCGTGTAGCAGCTCAGCCCACCCCTTCTAGTTCGCAACTTCCTCTTCGCGTTCGCGAAGGCCAAATCCAGCAGCCTCCCACTTTCCTCTTGGCGTTCACGAGACTCCCTTCGCATTCGTGAAGAAGGAAACTAGATACCAGCAACCAGCAACCAGCAACAACGGTTTACCCAAATTCGATCCGTTAACCACTTGGAATCCACCCGGGGCCCCCGGAACCCAACCAATCATACCAACCAGTCCCAAAACACATTACGGACTTGCTCGAGGCCTCAAATCACATCAAACAATCCTAAAATTATGAATCGACCTCCAATCCAAGCTTAATGAACTTTAGAATTTTAAGCTTCTACTTTCGATGTTTAAACCTATCAAATCATGTCCGATTGACCCCAAATTTTGCACACAAGTCATATTGGACATCATGGACCTACTCCAACTTCCAGAATCGGGTTCCGACCCCGATATCAAAAAGTCCACTTCGGTCAAACTTCTCAAAAACCTTCAAATTTCTATCTTTAGCCAAATGACTCCAAAATGACCTACGGACCTCCGAATTTACTTCCGATCACGCTCCCAACTCCAGAATCACCATATGGAGCTATTCAAAAACTCGGAATCCCAAACGGACAGCAATAACACTGAAATGCACTTCAAGCCAAACTTATGAAATTTCTTCCGAAATGCTAACTTCCACAATAGGCGCCAAAACGCTCCTGGGTCATCCAAGACCCGATTCGGGCATACGCCCAAGTCCGAAATCATCATACAAACCTACTGGAATCTTCAGATCCCGATTTCGAGGTCGTTTACTCAAACATCCCGCACTAGTTGATTCTTTCAACTTTAAGCTTCCGAAATAAGAATTCTTTTCCCAAATCAACTCTAAACTTTCCGAAATTCAATTCCGACCACGCATACAAGTCATAGCACCTGAAATGAAGCTGCTCATGGCCTCAGACTGCGGAACGACGTGCTAGGGCTCAAAACAACCGGTCGGGTCATTTCATTCTCTCTCACTTAAACATACGTTCGTCCTCGAACGTGTTGAGAACTACACTAAAGTAGTCTGAAATCACTGTCTAATACCTCATGCACCTTCCCGTGCTACCACAACTCAGTTAAGCACATTAGCTCGATCAATTCTGAAGATATTTCCTTTTATTCAAGCAGATAAGCCTTAGAGCCTAATTCCAATATCCGAAATTCTATGCCCGACCTGTTTCCAACATATGCCCACCGTATCAATAACTACGTGTAGCCCCAAAACACGACTGCATACCTTAGCTGAATTCACAACTTGCACCACTATACTCACAGGACCACAATAATATTCTCTGATCAAATTAATTGAAATTCCACGAATCTGATGCCCTCATTGCACTTCATGACCTACATAGGTCTTGCTCTAATTCTTACAATACCGCCATGGCGGAAGAGATGTGTAGAAATTCATAACCGACTGCCGAATCAACAAATCATTGGGTCTATACTCCTGACAAGAACCATCATCTCATTTTGAACCAAATAATGGTCTTAGCTCCTTAATACACTTCATATAGTCAGATTGCACTAATCCTAAATCCAATGATCTCGTCTCACCCAATACGAACTACTCGGGCAATAAGCCACCCCAGACATAATCAAAAGTCTCACATGTTGCTATAATGTGCCAATAGGCTACCAATTCGAACGCGATACAAAAGGAAAATGAACTCTTGAAGGAACTACCTAACTCATGAACTAATACGAACTTTCCTAAGAAAATAGGAAGCAAGGCATACAGAAAATAGCATATAGAAAACTATACTCAACATCACACTGTTGCGGCGCGCAACCCAATCCAAATAACATAACCATGGCGGTATGCCACTCGATCCACACATAGATCTCACATAAGGAGATGCACATCGAGCTAAATTTGCTCATTACAATGAAACATCGACCAAGTTTTTGGGTTTTCATTGGGTTTTAGTCGTCAAAATTGAGTAATTTTTTGATGAGTATTCTCATGAGTGAATGGGTGTTCTAAATTGGTTACTTTTACCCGATTTTGAGACGTGGGTCTGGGGAGGATTTTTGGGCATTTTTCTATTTTCTTGCCTTAGCTTTGATTCCTTTCGCTAAACTCGTTGTTTGTAGTTATATTTACATTAAAAAATTGATTTGATTAGATTTGGGCCACTCGGAGTTGGATATCGGAGTTGGATACTTGTGGTAAGAGCGTGATTTCAAATTGATTTTGAGCTGGTTCTAGGTAATTGGCTTGCCTAACCTTGTGTGGGGGAACTCCTCTTAGGATTTTGGTACTATTGTTATATGAGTGCCGTGAACGTGAGGTGACGAGTGCGTACACGTGCTAATTGTTGAAAAAACCCCATTTTCATTAAGTAAATATCTGTGTTTTCTTTTAATTGAGCAATACTTGTACTTAAAGTTTCCTGTTTAGCTTAGGAAAGCATGACTATATGACTTAATTCTGCTTTAACTGCTTTCTTGGATTCTGTGCAGCATGTTTAGAGTAGAAATTCCCATTTATTCTCGAATAGAACTATAGATTTCTTTCTTAATACTGTTGTGTATTTACTTTGGGACTACGTATCGGTATTCCGGGAGATCCCCCTGCACATTTATGATTGGGACTATGGGACAATATCCTGGAAGATCCCCCTGTACTGGACATTCACTTTGGGATTATGGATCGGTATTCCAGGAGATCCTACATATTTATGATTTGGACTACAGGACGATATCCCGGGAGATCCTCTGCAAATTTACGTTTGGGACTACAGGACGATATCCTGGGAGATCCCTGTTGCCATCTCTATGTTCTGAGTTATCTCTTTCTATGACTTTATTCTTTATCGACTGTTAGTATCTTAATAATACTGTCATATTTCATACTGTTATATATATATATATATATATATATATATATATATATATATATATATATATATATATCTTCCTCGTCATTACTCAACCTAGGTTAGGCTTGACACTTACTAGGTACCGCAGTGGTGTACTTTTGCCTTTTCGTGCACAAGTTTTTCGTGTGCAGATCCAAGTTCTTCTGCTTAGCCATAGTATCAGTAAGGCGAGGCAATTTTAGAGACTTCGAGGTATATTTTCCGCGTCCGCAGACCGAGAAGTCCCTCTCTATTCTCCATTTTAGTTATAGACCTTCTATAATTACTTTTGTTTAGACTTATGGAGTTAGAACACTATGTGCTTTCTCTAGTTTGTGATTCATGAGATTCCGGGTTTTGGGAGCGTTTTGTGTTCTGATTGAGAGAGTGTTATTGTATATGCCAAGCGGCATTTTAAATGTCTTTATTATGTTACCCGTAAATTGCTAGTTTCGTATCTTTATTTTTTCTTTTCCGCAAATTGTTAGGCTTACCTAGTCGTAAAGACTAGGTGTCGTCACGACAGTTCACGGAGGAAGAACTTGGATCGTGACAAGTTGGTATCAGAGCTCTAGGTTCATAGGAGTCAAGAATCACAAGCCGATTTATTAGAGTCTCGCCAATCGATACAAAGACGTTTGTACTTATCTACGCGTAGCTATGTAACTGTTAGGAAAATTCCACTTCATTTGATTTCCTTGTCGTGCGAGATCTTGATATCAAAACTCTAATCTCTATCTTCAACTCTAACAGATGGTAAGGACATGTGCTACCGGAGATGACAAGGCGCCCACACCCCTGCTAGAGCTGTCAGAGGTCGGGGCCGGGGTAGAGGCCGAGGACGCGCACGTGGTGCAGCCAGAGCACCCCCACGAGCTATCATAGAGGAGCCACCATCAACTCACTGAAGCCCAGGCATCTGATATACCTACTGCTACACCACTCTAGCTCCGGCAGGGTTGATTCCCTTGCAGCAGCCACATCCCAAGTCGGGGGAGAAGCACAGACACCCGCCAGCCGCACCCTAGAGCAACGGGTACAGGTTGATAAGATACCATATGTTATACCGGTACTGCTTGTAACCCCAGTTTAGCCCGAGGACAAGGCAACAACTTCATAGGATGAGTAGCGGGGGCTTGAGAGGTTCAAGAAGTACAAGCCTCCTACATTCAGTGGTCTAGCATTAGATGATGCTCTAGGATTTCTGGAGGAGTGCTATCGTATCCTCCGCACTATAGGTATATCAGGATCGAGTGGTGTTTCTTTCACTACCTTCCAGCTTCGAGGAGTAGCCTATCCTACTTTTAAGTTGGATAGTCCAGCTAATGTAGCTTCCCTTACATGGACCCAATTTTCAAATATGTTTTTGAGGGAGTATGTTCCTCAGAGCCTCAGGGATGTATGGCGCGCAGGGTTTGAGCATTTGCGCCAGGGTACTATGACTATTTTGGAGTATGCTGTCCGTTTCACTGACTTGGTGTCACGACCCCGAACCCGGTCGTGATGGCGCCCAACACATTGCTAGGCAAGCCCGACCAATCACACACACATTCCGAGCTGCCAACTCATAGTCTTTGTTCAAAAATCATTAATAATGAAGAAATATCCGAAGTTTAGAAAATATATAGAAACAACCCAATAAATCAGTACAAACATCCTCCCACAGATCTGGGGGTCACGAGTTAAGAGCCTCTACCAGAATAGCATAAATATACTGTAAAATAACATAGTCTGAAGTACGTGAAAAAGTCAAATAACAGGAAATAGGAGAGAAGTCGGGTCCTGCGGACGTCAGGCAGCTACCTCGACAACTCCGCGTAA
>MU732954.1:456483-467975 GCA_026770625.1 Nicotiana glauca | reverse complement strand
CAGTATCTTAATTACACTGTCACATTTCATATTGTTGTATCTGCTATATATTTATATATATATATATATATATATATAAAACCAGTAGGGCCCTGACCTTCCTCATCACTACTCGATCGAGGTTAGGCTTCACACTTATTAGGTATCGCTATGGTGTACTCATGCCCCTTCCTGCATATGTTTTTCGTGTGTAGATCCAAGTTCTTCTGCTCAGCCATACTATCAGTGAGGCGAGGCGATTTTAGAGAATTCAAAGAATATCTGCCGCGTCTGCAGACCGAGAAGTCCCTCTCTATTCTCCCCTTTAGTTATAGACCTTCTGTAATTACTTTTGTTTAGACTTCTGGAGTTAGAACACTATGTATTTTCTTTAGTTTGTGATTCATGAGATTCCGGGTTTTGGGAGTGTTTAGTGTTCCGATTGAAAGAGTGTTATTGTATATGCCGAGCGGCATTTTAAACTTCTTTATTATGTTACCCGTAAATTGCTAGTTTCCTATCTTTATTTTTTCTTTTCCACAAATTGTTAGGTTTACCTAGTCGTAGAGACTAAGTACCATCACGACAGTTCATGAAGGGAGAACTTGGTTCATGACATTGTTTTACATATATCTCCTCATCAATAAAGCCATTAAAGAAGGAACTTTTGACATCCATCTGAAAAAGTCTAAAATCTTTAAAAGATGCATATGCAAAAAAAAATGCATATAGACTTTAATCATGCTACCGGAGCAAAGGTTCAACTCTTTCTTGCTTTGAGTAGCCTTGAGCTACTAATCTAGCTTTGTTTCGCCTACTTTTCCATCTTCGTTCAACTTATTTCTGAAAACCTATTTGGTTCCAACTATGGCAGCATTTACAGGCTTAGGTAACAGTTCCCAGACTTGATTCTGATCAAATTGATCAAGTTCCTCATGCATGGATTATACCCAGTTGGAGTCTTTTAAGGCTTCCTCAACATTCTTTTGTTCGATTCGAGAGATGAGTGCTACATTTGCTTTTTTCTTAAGAGCTCCCCTGGTTTTCATTCCTTCACTCAGATCTCCTATGATAAACTTTTGAGGATGTTGTGGTTCACTTCTCCACTCATTTGGACGTGTTCCAACTGTATGAGTAGTTGACTTCTGTTGTGGTTCAGGTTGATTATCAGGAGGTTCACTAGTTGACTTTGTGACTGCGTCTGTGCTATTAGTCAACTTTTGTGACTTGCTTGTCTGTGATGCTTCTTGGATTATATTTCCATCACCTGCAATAATTCCTTTTTTGGTAGTTATGTTATTTTCATCAAATATGACATTCAATAATTCTTCTACAGACAAAGTACATTTATTATAAACTCTAAAAGATCTACTATTGATAGAGTAACCAAGAAAAATACCTTTGTCACTCCTTGGATCAAATTTTCCAAAGTTGTACATATTATGGATGAAGCACTTACTGCCAAATGGATGAAAGTAGCCTATATTGTTGTTTGCCTTTCCATAATTCATATAGAGTTTTCTTTAAGATGGATCTTATAAGGCATCAGTTGAGAATGTGACAAGCTGTGCTTACTGCTTTTGCCCAAAAGTGATTTGGCAATGAATTTTTAATATTATTGTTTTGGACATATCCTATAGGGTTTGATCCTCTCAACTACTCCTTTCTGTTGAGGTGATCTTGAAGCTGAGAAATTGTGGGTATATTCTTGATCATTGCAGAAATCTTCAAAGGCTCTGCTTTCGAATTTTCCTCCATGGTAACTTTGCATAGTTGTGATGATGTTGATCCAAGTAAAGGTTAGTTTTGAAGACTGACAAAGGAACTCAAATATGAACAAGGTCCATCTCGCAGGTCCATCCCTCAGGTGCATAAAAACGGTCAGATTCAAGCATGTGGGTTGCACATGAAGGAGATAAGCTTAACTTGGTGTATTTAATATCTCCTGATCACAAAGGTTGCATAATTGATAAGGAGAAGGACTCCTTAATCAAAGAGAACACCATCCAAGATAGGGAAGGAGTTAGAAGTTGAAATCAACTAGAACTCTTCCACCAAGAAAGAGTTGCATTAGAACTCTAGTTATTTCTTCATCTACTAACTCTATAAATTGCAGGATGTTCTCACATTACAGTGTTGCACAAAAACGCACAAGTTAAACGTGAATTGAGAGAAAATAGCAAGGCTTTTTTCAAGCAGTTCGTGTATGATTCAAGTGTGCAAACCTGAAGCTACATGAACCAGATTGAAGAACCAACTCCATAAATAGTTTTATGTATCTTTATTTATTTCTAGTTCAATTGTAGTAGGTATTTTCATATTATACTTTTCAGCTTTATCTAGAAGCAATTGTAATAGGTACTTTGAGTATTCAAGTTAGAGTTAACTTAAAGTTGTAGCAATAGTTAGAGGCTGGTTTCTACGACGGGATTATAGGTAATCCTTAGGTTTACAAAGAGTTTTGTAAATGCTATTTTGGCTCAGTGATTTAGTGACGTGTTGGGGAAAATCCTACTGAGTAGTATGTCGTGGTTTTTTCACCTTTTGAGCCGTATATTTTTCGTGTAAAATCTCTGTGTTCTTTATTTTCCATATTTATTATTCTGCAACAGTAGTAGTTGAAACACATAGAAGAACCAGGTCCTTCCATAAGCAGTTTAAGCGAAGAATTGAGTTCCACTCAAATCACCCCCCTCTTGTGTGGTATTGACGTATAAAACATCAATTGGTATCAGAGCGGGTTATCCTTGAATAGGTTAAAACCTTAGGAAAAGATCAAGATGAGTGCACCACCTGGAAACTGGGAAGGGTAATCCACTACTAGGCCTCCACTCTTTAATGGTCAGTACTATTCTTGGTGGAAGAACAGGATGAGAGATCACATCATAGGATAAGACTATGAACTCTGGTACATAGCCACTGATGGTCCCCTGGCAACTATAAAGAAGAATGCTAAAGGAGTGGACGTGCCAAAGACAAAAGTTGACTGCACTGCTGAAGACATAAAGAAATGGGATAAGAATGCCAAGGCCAAGAAATGACTTGTGTGTGGACTGGGTCCATACGAGTACAACAGGATTCAAAGTTGTACCACTATCAAGGAAATATGGGACATTTTACAAGTGGCTCATGAAGGAACTCTTCAAGTAAAGAGATCAAGAGGAACACTGCTATATTCTCAATATGAGAATTTCACTATGAAGGAAGGAGAAACTACCAGGAGATGTACACAAGGTTCACGGCACTAACAAATGAAATTAAATCTCTTGGGAGAATTATCCTTGAAGAAGATAAGGTTGAGAAAATCTTGACAAGAGTCTTACGAGTGACTTGGGAAAGCAAAATCACTGCTATTCAGGAATCCAAGAACATTGCTACCCTCAAGCTGGATGAATTGATTGGAAACCTCACTGCCTATAAATTGAGAAGGCAAACCATAAAAATGGATGCACCCAAGAAGGAAAGAAGTCTGGCTCTCAGAATAGCTGAAGGTGATGATCTAGAGGAGGATGAAATGATCATGGTCACAAAGGAATTCAAAAAGTACCTAATGAGAGGAAAGGGTCCTTCAAGAACTGGAAGCTACAACAAACCAAGGGTTCCTGAAAAAAAAAACATTGAAGGGTGTTACAAGTGTGGGAAGACTGATCACTACATCAAAAACTGCCCTCAATGGGAAATTGAATAGAAGAAAGAAAGAGCTGGACGAAGGAACAGGAAGAAGGAACATGTTCAACCCAAGAATAACAAAGAATCAACAAAGGCTATGGTTGCTGCCTGGGAAGAAATCTTAGATGAGGACTCATAGGGTGAAGATGGAGATGAACAAGCACTTGTGGCAATTGGAGAATCCGATGAGGAATCTGAGGTAAGTATAATTCATCTCAAAGACAAGATTAAATTTTTGTCTAAAGAAAGGTTATCTGAGTTACTCCTAGATTTCATTGATGGATCTGAGGATCTAAACAATGAAAAAGAACAATTGTCTAAGCAGTGTGTGATTTTAAAAGCCAAGTGCAAAAATCTAGAATTTATAGCTAGTGAAAGTGATGGTAAAGATGCTAAGTTGAAGAATCATGTTGTTGAACTTGACACTAATGTCCTAGAGCTTAGATCTAAAAATTTAAAATTAAAATTAGGAACTGGTAAAAAGAAAGTTAATCACACACAACTCACTTTAGAAGAAAATGTAGGAAAAATGAAAGATGAGTCGTACAAAAGAGATGGGCAGATAAGAGTCCTTAAAGAGGATCTAAACAAAGTTAAGCACGAGCTAGACAGAACCTGTAAATGGAATAGGTCATCCGATGCACTTTCATGGCTACACGAACACCATAGTAGCAACAAGCGAGGACTTGGCTACGGGACCCCAGCACCTAAGTGAGATCCCAAAAGCAAGTACCTCACACTTATTGAGAACATAATTTGCACACACTGTGGTAAAATTGGTCACTGGAAATCTGAATGTATTGCAAAAGAAAAGTCTAGTCAAAAGAATAAAGAATTTGTTCAAGGGAAAAATAGGCTGCCAGGTTGGGCTAAAAAGAATCTGATTCACCCTTTTGCCTATAGAAAGGGATCCAAACTAGTTTGGGTTCCTAAGACTAACCCCTGATTTCCTTTTATGGGTCCAAGTGAAGGGGAGCAGCCAAATATGGTACATGGATAGTGGCTGCTCAAAGCATATGCCAGGAAGCAAGAACCAGTTCCTTTCACTTGAGGACCTCAAAAGAGTTAATGTCTCATTTGAAAATGGGAAGAAAGGTGAGATCATTGGGATTGAAAAGGTAGGAAAGACTGATTCTCACTCTATTGAGAATGACTACTTGATAGATGGCCTAAAATACAACCTAATAAGACAATCACAATTGTGTGATAGAGGTAACTTGGTAGCATTCACCTCTACCAAATATTTTATGATTAATCTTACCACTGACACGATTGTTTTGCAGGGAAAAAGAGTAAACAACACATACATTGTAGATTTGTCCACACTTTCAAAAAATGAACTCACTTGCTTAAGTGTGTTGGACAATGATCCCCTCCATTAGCAGAAGAGACTTGGACATGCAAGTCTGAGTCAACTCAATAAATTAGTCTCCAAGGATCTGGTGATAAGGCTCCCTAACATCAAGTTCAAGGAAGACAAAGTTTGTAAGGCTTGTGCAAGGGGGAAGCAGGTAAGATCCTCTTTTAAATGCAAGAAAGTGGTAAGCACCACCAGAACGATGGAACTGGTCCATATGGATCTCTATGGTCCAATGAGAACATTAAGCGAAGGTGGTAAAATATATGTGATGGTGCTTGTTGATGATTACTCTAGGTTTACTTGGACATTGTTTTTAACATCTAAAGATGAAACATTTGACATGTTTACTTCTTTTGTTAGAAAAACTCAGAACAACTAGGTAATCAACTTGTATCAATTAGGTCTGATCATGAAACTGAATTTGAAAATGCTAAGTTTGCTGAATTTTTGCATGCTACATCATAAATAGTTGCATGACTAGACCTCTTTTAAGAAGATTCCCTATGAGTCACTTAAAGGGAGAAAGCTAAATATATCACATCTTAGGGCATTTAGATGCAAATGCTTTATGCACAATAATGACAAAGACTCCCTAGGTAAGTATGATCCCAAAAATAATGAGGGAGTATTTTTGGGATACACATAGTAAAGCTTATAAGATATACAGTAAAAGAACTATGTGTATAGAAAAAAAAATGTTATTTTTAAAAAAACTAACATTCTTTCTGAGAGGCAGGAACAAGATAATGAAGAGATTGGGCTAATAAAAAATTCAAATGGTGAAACCACAGTCCAGCCTGAAGATGCATCACAAGAAGGAACAGGTGATGGAACAGGTCCTTCCACCCATGGAAACATGACAGGGGGAACTGACTAAAGAGGAACTGATCCTCAAACTTCGAGGGAACCTGTCCATGAACCTATTCCTCAGTAGCAAAACTAGGAAGGAACATCCATAGAAATTGACACTCCTATTACAACATCCATGAAATTAGATATAGATGAACCTGGTTCATCTATTGATCATAAGTTGTATAGGGGAATGATTAGTTCTCTTTTGTATCTTACTACTAGCAGACCTGACATTGTGTGCAGTGTAGGTCTTTGTGCTCGATTTCAGTCAAATCTAAAGGAGTCCCATTTGACTAATGTAAAGAGAATATTGAGATACTTGAAATGCACCACTGACTTTTGCCTTTGGTATCTAAAAGGTAGAAATTTTAACCTAGCGAGATATGCTGACGCTGATTATACAGGTTTCCTAGTGGATAGGAAGAGCACCTTAAGCATGACACACTTCCTTGGTTCATGTCTTGTGCCATGTGCTACTAAAAGAAAAATTCAGTGGCCTTATCTACTGCTGAGGTTGAATATGTTGTTGCTGCTTCATGATTGTGCTCAATTGTTATGGATCAAGCAATAGTTGATGGATTTTGTTATTGAAGTTGGTTGCATCCCTATTTTCTGTGATAACACTAGTGCTATTAGTATGAATAAGAATCTGGTCCATCATAAGAGAACTAAGCACATAGATATTAGACACCATTTTTTTGAGGGACAACTATGAGAAAGGCTTGATCACTGTGGAGTTTTGTGCTACTGACACGTAAATTGCTGACATCTTCACAAAAGCCTTAAGTAGAGATCACTTTGAGAGAAATATGTTGGATTAGGGATGATCAAGATCACCTAAAAGGACCAGTTCAAGGTTAAACAAAAGAAATGAAAAAAATTGATTTTTTTGGTTAGAAGGTCTGAAAATTGTGTATAATTAGATTAAATCTTACTCAGTCTCATACTTTTCATAGTATACTCTTGTGTCATGTGTTAAAATGACTCATTAATCTCTAATGATATTTTCTCTATTTTGGCAAATTTAGACTTACACAAGAGAATTATCAATGAAGAACCTCATTTAACAAGATAACAAGGTATGTTTTCTACACTCTGCATAACTTGAAATAACCATATTTGGATCATGACTAGAGTCCTAGCAGATACCACAGTTCTTTTGAACTTATCCATTACAATTGAACCAATTACGTTCAAGACTCCTGACCGTATTAAACTACCTAGATTCTTTTAAGTCTGCTACTTAGGGGGGAAGAAAGTGGTTCTTTCGAAATTGAACAGGTATCTTCTGATTTTAAAGTTTCTCCTGAGACAATTTCTAAAGTTGCTGCAAATTTAGAAAATAGATTTGTAGGATCTATAGCAGGTGTTAAGACTACAGAATCTGGAGAAGTTGGTGCTAAAAATGAAAAAGAAAAAAAAGGAGAGAAAGGGTGCTAGGAGTATTGTCAAGGGAAAGGGGACAAGAGTGGCTAATTCTTCACCCACTCCTGTGAGTTTAACCAAAGACGCATGTGCAATGGTTGTTTGGGGAGATGAACCTTATTCATCTGCAGAGGAAACCCTCGCAGGCCTACAGAAGAAAGTGACTGAAAGTTATAATCCAGCTTCTTGATAGAGTTATCAATGGTACCAAAATTCATACCATTCCCTATGGCTTCATTCTCACAACTGTGCTTGCACATTTCAATGTACCTATGAAAAATTGGGAGGTTAGTACAATCGTGGATCATTTTTGGGTTAATACTCTGCTTGCTTGCAATTATGAAGTCAATGTCACTCCTAAAGAACCTAGTTCGTCCAAAAAGGTACCAGTGAATAGCAAGGTCAGAGCCTTGGTGCAACAAAAGTGGGGCTAAGAATGATGTGATTGAAAAGCTGAAGAAGAGGTTGGTTGAGATAGATACTTAGAGAGATGCTTTCAGAATTGAGCTGGCAAGAGAAAAAGAGAAGGATGATGGCATTCTTCAAGGTGTGTTGAAACTCCTCCAAATCAAAAACCAAGCACTTAGTTCTTCCCAGCCTTAAGCCTTCTAGCCTAGTGTAGATCAACCAGTGACCCAGTTCGGGATGTTTTGTTTCTTTTGCTCATATTTTCAGTATTTTATTTCTTCTTATGCTTTGTGGTAGAATCTTATCAATCATCAAGGAAATTCACTGTCTTTTGCTCTAACTATTTGTTTATATTTCTTTGATGGTCAAAATTCTTAGCTTGATATATGATGATTAATCCATGATTGCATTTGAAGTAGCCTCAGTGGCCATGAGTAAGTTTTAAAATCTGGTTATTTCACATTTTATGCAACTTTTCGATGATTCCAAAATGGGGAAAAAGTTGTGCTTTACACTTTGAACAGTGATGTTTATAACCTAATGTACCTGGTCCTTGATGATAAGTGAATCATTTCTAACTTTGCATTGATGTTGAGCTAAGTTTTGGCAGGGCCTAAGTGTATGAAAAGCACAGAGTTTGTCATCATCAAAAAGGGAGAATTTGTTGGCCCAAGTAAAGGTTAGTTTTGAAGACTGACAAAGAAACTTAGAGATCTCGCAGGTCCATCTCGCAGGTCCATCCCTCAGGTGCACAAAAAATGGGTAGATTCGAGCATGTGGTTTGCATGTGAAGGAGATAAGCTTAACTTGGTGTATTTAATATCTACTGATCAAAAAGGTTGCATAACTGATAAGGAGAAGGACTTCTTAATCAAAGAGAACAGCATCCAAGATACGGAAGGAGTTAGAAGTTGAAATCAACTAGAACTCTTCCACTAAGGAAGAGTTGCATTAGAACTCTAGTTATTTCTTCATCTACTAACTCTATAAATTGCAGGATGTTCTCATATTACAGTGTTGCACAAAAACACAGAAGACATGAATTGAGAGAAAAATAGCAAGGCTTTTTGCAAGTTGTTCGTGTGTGATTCAAGTGTGCAAACCTGAAGCTACATTAACCAGATTGAAGATCCAGATCCATAAAGAGTTTTATGTGTCTTTCTTTATTTCTAGTTCAATTGTAGTAGGTATTTACATATTGTACTTTTCAGCTTTATCTAGAAGCAATTGTAATAGATACTTTGAGTATTCAAGTTAGAGTTAACTTGAAATTGTCGCAACAGTTAGAGGCTGGTTGCTACGACGGGATTAGAGGTAATCCTTAGGTTTACAAAGAGTTTTGTAAATGCTCTTTTGGCTCAGTGATTTAGTGAAGTGTTGGAAAAAATCCTACTGAGTAGTAGGGCGTGATTTTTTTACCTTTTGAGCCGTGTGTGTTTCACATAAAATCTCTGTGTTCTTTATTTTCTGTATTTATTATTATGCAACAATAGTAGTTGGAGCACATAGAAGAACCAGATCCTTCCATAAGCAGTTTAAGCGAAAAAATGGGTACCACACAAATCATCCCTCCCTGTGTGGTATTGATGTATAAAACAACAGATGAGACACCTTTTTTCTATTTCAACTCTTTTATAGAAAATTTCAAAAAAAATTTAAGCTTCATCTTTATGAGATAAGAAAATCGCCCATGTAAAACGTGAGTAGTCATCAACAATAACAAAAGCATATTGTTTACCTCCAATGCTAGCTGTTCTAGTGGGTCCAAATAAGTCTATATGAAGTAATTGTAAAAGCTTAGTCATAGACACAATATCTTTATCTTTGAAAGAGTTTCTAGTTTATTTACCAATTTTACATGCATCACATATATGATTTCTAGAAAAATTGAGTTTGGGAAGGCCAATAACTAAATCATTATTGGAGAGTTTCTCAATTAGATGTATGCTTGCATGACCAAGTTTCTTATGCCACAACCATAGATCATCAAATATGGATGCTAAATAGATATGACTATCTAGATTTTCAATACCATCAAGAATATAAACATTTCTATATCTTTTACCTGGAAGTATTGTTTTACCTGACTCATCTTCAATGGCATATTCTATTTTTTTTTATTTTACTTCGTACCCTGAATCACATAGCTGACTTATGCTCAAGAGGTTATAGTTGAGTCCAGCTACAAGGTATACTTCTGTTATATCACAATTATTGTCGAATGGAAATGTGTCGGTGCCAACTATTTTTTCTTTTGTATCATCACCAAATTTGACACTTCCTCTATTTATTTTTGTAACTTCTTTGAACAGATTTTTGTCATTCATCATGTGGCTGGAACACGCATTGTCTAAATACCATTTTTCTTTGCGACTCTTTCTGTGGTGTTTCTGCAAAATAGAATTATCACCTTCTTTTTGGTACCCAAGCTTGCTTGGGTCCTTGCTGGTTAGTTCTACTGGAATCAGGTTTGTTTTTGAGTTTTCAAATCCATCCTGAAACATTAGACTTACGAAATCTACAAAAAGGATATTTATGTCCAAATTTGTTAAAGTAATGACACACCGTGGTTAATATTTTATTCTTAGTTGCAATTGCACGAGGTAGTATAGAGTATAGACTATAGAAGTAGTGGAGTTCTAACAGAAGTGGTAGTTTATGAGGAGTGACTGAAGTTGGGGCCTTTTGTTCGACTTCTTTATTCAGCTTAATAAAAAAAGTTTAACTACAAAATTAATTCTATAATTGCTTTTGCTGCAATCTATTTTTTTCTTGAAGGGGTAAAAGTTTTTGCACAAGTAGAGAGATGAAAGAAAAAGAGTGTGAGCGCTATCATTTGACATTGGCTCCATTGCGTTTTGTGCTCTTAACATATGTCCTCTCTTATGATTTGCATCCTGGTTTATCTTTGGCCAAATACATATACAGCCCATTAAACTTGGCTCAATATTTTATATTGATACTTTAACTAACTCTTGTTCCATTTTGGCTCTCCAACTCCATTTTCTTTGTTCCACTTTAACACAAAAGCTCACTAGATTTAGTGTGTGATTTGCCTCCCCTTTAGGCGCGTGAGGGACCATTTTTCAGCCAAATTTTCATGGGCAAATACATACACAACCCATTAAACTTGGCCCAATTTTTCATTTTGACACTTTAACTGAGTTTTGTTCCATTTTGGCCATCCAATCCCATTTCTTTTGTTCAACTTTGACACAAAAGCTGACTATTTTTCATACTCCCAACGTGAAGGCGGATCCAGAATTTAAATCATATGGATTCAATTTTAATATTTTTAATATTGAACCCATTATATTTTTAAAGTTATGAGTTTATATCTATTTTTTTATAATTTAGTAAATTTTTACTCCGTATCGAAATTTATCGGTTCAGTTGAACTCGTAGTTATTACTAAAAAAATATATATAAAAATATTTTTTCCACAGGAGGGGGCAGAAAAAACAAAAAAATTATAATTTGAAATTACCAAAAAAAAAAAATGCGGGTGGTGGGGGTAGCAGCTGGATATTTGCCCGCGCTGTATTTTTACCTGGGATAAAAGTTTTTGTGTCAATGTGGAATAAAAGAACCTACATTATATTTTAAATATTATGGGTTCATATCTATTTTTTTTATATTTTTAGTGAATTTTTACATACAAATTTTTATTCAGCGTCGAAAGTTATTGGTTCAGTTGAACCCGTAATTATTACTGAAAATATATTTTAAAAAAATATTTTTCCCCGGGACGTGGGCAGAAAAAAGGAAAAAACAAAATAATTTGAAATTACCAAAAAAA
>MU732954.1:380584-447835 GCA_026770625.1 Nicotiana glauca | reverse complement strand
ATTATAGAAGACATAGCGGGAAGGATTCCGACAATTGGGGAAATCATAACTCTAGACCTCCTTAATCTTGTCTCTAACCCTTAGTATATTTAGTTGTTAATTTAGTAGTTTAATTTATTAGTTAATTAGTTAAATACAAGAATCTTAATATTTATAAGTTAGGAATTGTTCAAACTTGTCTTCTTGGTGATAGTGAACATCTGTAGCTAAACCTTAGTTCTCTGTGGGATTCGACTCCGGACTTGTAAATCGGATTATATTTGCAGTGACCGCATTGTCTTTTTATAAGGCATAGTTGAACGTGATCAATAGTCGTACAAGTAATACCGTAGCAATTAATTATACATATATAAATGATTCAATGGCGAATCTAAGGTCACAAATTCTCTTTCAAGCTCTTATACAATTTTAAATAAAAAAGATTTAAATTATAGAAATATATCTAATTTTTAATATAATAAATCAAACGCACAGTAAATTACCATCATATAGTGCAACTCGTTTCTATTATATAAACATTGTAGTCTAGAAGTTTAGGGACTGAGAAGGAGTTTTCTCACTTTAATCCAGTGCTGACGTGTCAGCTCATCCTCCAAACTCTAAATGTTTCATGTTCGGTAGCACTCCAACTGTTTATCCAACGCTCTGAAATGGAATTACCAAAAATTCTCAGTCAATCTCCATAAAAAAAGCTATTACTACTAGTTTATAGCTTCACACAATCATGCAATCTCCATCTCTAGACGCTTCCAAATCCTTTAAGCTTCAACAACAACAATTCCAATTCCTAGGGTTTTGCACTTACCCTTCCACTACTCCACCTTCTATCCGCAAGCCAAATTCTCGCTATCCTTGCGTTTCCTGCAGTAGAAAATTCGACCCTAAGGAGAGAGTAAAAGTGAAGGGGAAGGAAAATGTGTGGAGCATTGACAACGAAATTGCGAGAGAAGGAGATAAGACGAGGAGTAGGAGGAAAAGAGGTGGAAAAAGGATGAGAAATGTTACTAGGAAGACTAATGGTGAAAGAGTTATGGTCTCTGGTGCTATGTTAATGGAAGTCGAAACCGTTCTGCAGACTCAGGTAACTTGTAACCTCTGTATATCTGGATTCAATGATGTTATTTGAATATGTTATGACTACATTTACGATTTCAGCAAGCTTAAGCATAATTTGTGATGACCGGTGTAGTAGACTTGAATAGAGATTCATATCCTCAGACCGAACTGATACGGGATTTGAGGCATAATTGATTATTTATTGCTTTGTAACGGTAGTGTAGTCCTATAAAACGTACATTATTAAGGTACATACCTAGTTTGAACTTTATGGTTTCAAGTTCGGTATTCTACCACAATTCATTTGATTTACTGGGTTCCAAATCACTTATTTGTACTTATTTAGTCAGTGTTTTGACACATATACAGTGACTGAGCCAAAGCTACTATTAGTTAGCTCATTCATAACTAGGCTAAACAAGTATGGGCTCGTTGTAGTCCTACCACTATTCCGTTCACCTCTTCCTTCCTCTCTTCCAACTCCTTTGTATTTCCTGTCGCTATTCTCGTCACACTAGTGATGCTCCTTCATTAATACCCTTTATGACATTTGTAGGGACCCTTGCTTATGCTTCTCATGTTGAGGCGACAATTTGATTGAACTCTTTTCCATTTTTCACTTTGGTGAAATGTGTGCTTAGATGAGCATGTCCTGATGTGTTTTGTATTGTGAGGATTTATTATAAATTGGCTAGTTTACACTGGCTGTCAGCCTATCACAATCCTCTTCCTTTTCCCAGGCTTGAGATCAGCAATGTGAGCAAGCTCACTCATATATATATATATATATATATATATATATATATATATATATATATATATATATATAAGTTGTACAGTTTATAATGATAAAGTTTTGATTGAACTATAATTGTACAGTCAAGCTTTCAAAATTATGCTGAAAGAACATAGTATAGAACTTATAAATATTAAGATGCAGCTCCTGTGCTTATTTTTTGTAAACTTGATACTTCAAGCCTTTCAAGTTTAATGACTGGTAGGTTGCCAAATTGTTTAAAGAGTATCTTGAAGTTTAGAAAGGTTGAGCATTGCTTGAAATGAGGAACTGAACGTTCTGGTATCAAACTTATTACTTTTGAGTTCTCATTTTGCCTGGAAAGGATACTTCACATCTACTTCCAATTGGCTCCTATGTTGCATGGTCTCTCCAAAATGCCGCCGCACCCATGTTGGATCCTCCAAAATTGCACTACTTTTGGAGAGTCCGACATGCAATATTGATATTTTTCGGAGAGTCCGAGCAGCATAGGTTGGCCCAACCTGATATTCATGTTCATGAATTCATGAAACGACAATCAAAATTATGTCTGTTAAACTTATCTTTTGTTTCATGTTCTGTTCCCAATTTCATCGATATACATTTTCATCTCAGGAACCTGTAATCCGACCTGCATGGAATACATTTGCTAGTAGTCTCAGTGGGATATGGAAGGGAGTCGGAGCTGTATTTTCTGCTATCACGGCAGAAATGGAACCTATTGAGGTCGGCAACAAGAATGAACACCTCTTTGACTGCTATACTTCTTCTCGTGTTGAGGTAGTGCCATCTTCTGCCAGTCAAAAATCTCAAATCCGAAGGAAAGTGAATTGGGTAACACTGAATCCCCATGGCGAAGTTCCAGAACCTAATGGAGGTGATGACAGAAGCATAGAGAAGCGCACAGGTGCAGATCTGTCTTTCCATATGCATGAAACACCTGATAGAAAATCAAGACATCAAAAACTGCCAAAATTTGAATCTTTTGACTTTGAGAAGAGTGATATTATGGAGGAAGATATTATGGGAATGGAACCTGGTCTTGTTTTCTTTGAGGTAAAGCTACTCTTTTGCTTAATTGTTTATTGTGATGTCATTGAAGGTGATTATGGAATCTTGTGCTTTTGGTCAATTCCATACTAGTTCTTCAGTAAGGAGAGTTCAATAAAAGCTTTTATCTATTTGCAGGACGGCTCTTACTCAAGAGGTCCAGTTGATATTCCAGTTGGTGAACTTGATGAGTCTAAGTATTACATTTCGCCTACTTTTAAGTTTGAGCAAGTGAGTATCACATGTAACCTTGGTTAACTTCATTATAGCATATGCTCTTAGGACTATGGTACCTAGTAACACAACAGGTAGGAAAGAAAAGGAATCAGAAAGTATTTTTGTTCATCTAGAAAACATTGCCAAATGATGGATATGCTATATTGATGAACTAATATTTACATTTTATTTCTTTACTTAAATGGACATGGAGGCACAATTTTCTCTTGCCAAGCATGTAATTCCTATTCGTTACTAGAAAAGGTATATTTTTTCTTCGTGAAGCATGATCTGTTATTCTCTATGATGGTGAATGAAAGAATCACCTTTAGCTGCTCATTATCAATCTTCAATAACAATTGGAAATGCCATTGATTTACATTTGCAAACTAAACATCTAGAGTTTTATATGAAAGGCGTCCAATTGCATTTGTAACTAAACATATTTAAATTCTCTATATCTATTATACCTCGTATGCAGGTTTTCTCCAACCACCTCAATAATCATAAAGTGGCGTTTGGTTGGAAAAAATTGAAAATATGAGCTTCATATTCATTTTTTTTTTTTAAACTTTCTTGAAGAAGTGTTTGTTTGAGCTGTTTTTGCCAAAAAAATTGACTTTTCTTTTGACAGGTTTTGAAATTCAGTTTTTCATATATTTCAAAAACTGATGATTTAAAAAGCCGGTTGGAAATGTTAAAAAAGTTAACCTTTTCCAAAAGAACTCAAACAAACACTATGAAAAAATGGAAAAATAGAGTTATCAAATTTTCAAAAAACCTTCATTTAAGTTGTCTTTCCAGTTCTGGATCATGTCCATATTATCTAGTTCCGGGAACAAGGACCTGGTTTTCAGAGATGGTTTTTAATTTAGGTATATAGGGTGCCAAACAATTTTGTCAAGGCTCATGTAAGGTGTGTTTAAGTGCCGAAGTTATGTAAAACCCAAGTTAGGCGCTTTGTCTTGTTCAATTGGCGTTTCGGAGCAAGCATTAAGACCTAAAGTTGTGCGTCTCATCACCTATGTGCTTTGTCTTAAATAGAAAGGAAAAATAAAAATAATTGGAAAAGTGATACAAAAATTGTTAAAAAGTATGCCGTGAATGAATATCTGGCGATAAAGAATAGGAACAAAATTTTGTATAAGAAAACTAGTGAAGAAGTCTGAAGTAAAAAATTAAACATGTTTATTTGCGTCCCATTTAGCAATTCTAAAACGTTTTTGAACTTGATTTAAATTATTTTAATTTTTTATATTTCACATAACTGTGATTATTCAATTATTTTCCAGATAATTATTTTTATCATCATTTTCTTCCTGCATTACATACATATTTTTTATTTTTTTCACTATCGTCTTTCTTTATTGAAAACCACGCTTTATGCGCTTTGCGATTAAAGAAACCTTGGTCTTTTTGTATACTCTTCACCTTTGGGAACGTTGGCTTAAAAGCATGAAAGCAACTGCTAGCAGGGTCCATGTACTTCTTGACCAGTAGTGGCTTTCCAAGGACAGATTTTCTTTTTGCATCACTTTTATGCAGTAACCAACTAGTTGCTTGCAATATGCTCTCTTGAACTTCATCTAGGTAATGTAACTAGCTCTTAAAACCACACTCTCTATAAACTTCAACTGACCTCTTTAGCTGCTTCTCCAATTTGAGGAATGGGCTCATTTCTAAGTGCTCTTCGATTTTTATTAATTCGTGGAAGATCTATTACTACCATTGGCAGCTAAACTTCGTGCTTGCTCTCTCATTCTTTTTGGGGGGAGATGGGATTGAGCGAGATGCTTTTAATCTGCATTCTTAAAGTCAGTGCAACCTAAACAGCGCTTTAAGGCAACTGGTATTGTCATAAACCGCCTTTAGGATGAGTGAATGAGTTCATTGGTGCCCTTAATTCAAAATTGGAAGCAACACTAGCACCATTGCCTATCTAACTTCATGTGCCGTGTCTTTTTGTTATTTCTTTTAAAGTAAATTCTTTTGAAATTTTTTCTATTACATAGGAGATGGGGGAAGGGGAAGGGGAAGGGAAAGGGGAAAGGGAAAGGGAAATGGAGGGAAGAGGACAGTGGAAATTGAACCCACACATTTTGTATGAAAGACCCTTATTAACAGCAGTAAAGTATAAGCCTTGGTGCTTCATGTTCTGTTTGTAATTTTGATTTTGAGGGAGATATTAAAAGCATTCCTATATACCAGATTCCCTTCTTAAGCGTTAAAATGTACAAAATCTCCTACTTTATCAGTTTCCATCAATGGCTTTGTCCTAGTGTACTATTTTTTCTTTTGGTTTATATGTCTCTAGGAACGGAAAGTTACTTTGTCTCCTTTATTTCCTCATACAGTGTCTTGTCAAAGGTTGTCACAAGAGACTCCGCATAGTGCATACAATAGAGTTCAGTAATGGGGGTTCGGACATCCAAATATTGAGGGTTGCTGTATATGAAGAACAGTGGATTAGTCCTGCTAATCTATCTGACGAGAGGTATCTGTATCTTATATTTGATTATATAGGTTATAATTCAGCCATGTCGATCTGTCAAATTCTGCTGAATCCTATTTTATATTTCTGGACGTGGGTTAGTTTTATTCTTTTATGTATATATTTTATGGCTTATAATATAGAGGGCAACTATCCCTCTATTTCGGAATAATAAGCATTAAAACGAATAGCTGCAAAAAACAAGAGTTACAGAACATGACATGCTCTAGACTAACCCGGAAGTATTCTCTCGTCTCCTCGGCAAACTTCAACAATATATGAAGAGCTTGTTTATTGCTTATTATTCCTTCCGTTCAATTTATATGACATACTTTCTTTATTTCGTAAAACAACAATATACCCGGTGTAATCCCACATAGTGGGGTCTGGGGAGGGTAGTGTACGTAGACTTTCCTTATTTATCCGTATAAAAAAGAATGACACATTTTATATTTGAAAACATTAACTTGTAATTTTTATTTTACCCTTAATAAGATCCTTTTATAAAAAGGGCAGCCCGGTGCATGAAGCATCAGGCCTTCATGGAGGGTCCGGGAAGGGCTCCACCCCAAGGAGGTGTAATGTAGGCAGCCTATCCTGACACAAGCAAGCATCAATAGGCGAATCCTTGGCCTATAGGTGATACCAAGACAACTTTACCGTCATCCCAAGGTTCCGTTTCCAATGAGATCCTTTTATAGCCATACAAATTGATAGCCACACAAAAACTTTTACCATTTAAGCTTCTAACACCACAAGTTTCAATTTTTTTTCTTTTCTTAAACTACATGCTGAGTCAATTTACATCACATAAATTGAAAAGGAGGGAGTAGTAGTTAATGGTACAGGAAAATGGAAATCCTTGTTAAACCTATTTAATTATGAGAATATAGGTTTTCTAGTAGTTGTAAAAAGGATTCTCTAACTGCGTTTCTGTTGGTTAGAGTGACAACACTGGCAGTAGCACTACTTGTTTAAAAGAAAAAAAAAATTGGCAGTAGCAATGAACTGATAGCTTGTTCTACTAAAATATTTGGAGGTTGTATTTTAATTTTCATATTTTTGTCATTTGATCATTTTCTACTTGATATGAGAGGAGCACTGGTTTATTGAGATGCAATCTAGTAATGGAGTGATTAGACTTGTCATCATGAACGTGCGATGAAAATAATTCAGAAATGGTAATGATGGTCTAATCGGTAGTTGATGAGTTGGCATGATTCACTGAATATTATTGTGAGTATGGTAGTGAAGTTGAGGGAAGGGATGAAATCAACTGGATGTTCTTGTATGACAATATTATGATAAGAACAGTTTATTGGTAGTTGTTCTCTGCAAAAGGTTGCAATAAGTGATATTTGTGGTAATCTATTAAAATCAGGCTATACTTGTTAGGAGACCTACTCATCTCCTTGTAGGTCTGGTTAAACTTATTCTTCATATAGCTTCCTTCCTGTGTTTCCTTTCAGCTGTGAAGTGAAGACATTTGTGTCTGTGTAACTTCAGATTGGAAATGTGCACACATATATTGGTTAATACATCTTAGGAAGCTTTAGTATTGACAACCAGCGGTTATCACCAAGAGATGGTTTTCTTGGGAGTACTACCACTTTAGTGTCATATTTTCCCCGATGCAGAGCAAGATTTCTTTTCTCACTCTCTCTCTCTCTAATATAAATTCTCTTGCATTAACGAAGTTTTTGTAGGGAGTGCTACCCCTTTATTTTCTTATTGCTCTCTTGACAATGTATAAAAGAGCAGTTTATTTAATGACACTGTGGAGATAAAGCCTGATTTGACACACTGTTCTGTGCCTTGAATGCTATTCCTTCTATACCATTTTATGTGACGCTTTTTCTTGTTTTTTCTGTTTCGTAAAGAATGCCACTTTTTAATATTTAGAAATGATTTAACTTAAACTTTCCATTTTAGTGTTAATACATGATTATATAGCCACAGAAATGTTATAGAATATTTAAGACCACAGGTTACAAAAGTCTTTTCTTTCTTAAACTCTGTGGTCAGTCAAGCATCCTCACATAAAATAAAATGAAGGTGGTATTAAATTTCTAATTATTTTTCTGATGTCTTTGCCTATAAATATTATAGTGACACGGAGCTGGACGTGAAGCTTTTCTCTCAAAGACGAAGACTCCAACCATCAGAGCTGGCTGGATCGTGGAAAGTGTTTGAGATGAGTGCAACACCTATATACAGTGAGGATGATGTGACTCAAGAAACAGACAACGTACCCTACGTATACCTATGCACGGAAAACCTGAAGAAGAGAAGCCTTCCAGAAAATCCAGCATACTTTGGAGAAGAAGAGATGTTAGATATGCAGGATGTAACTGTTCTTTGGCTTCCAGGAGGTGTCACGAGCTATGTTGATGTAAACAAAGATGGCATCCTCTGTATAGGAGTCGGTTGGTATTCGGACGAGGGCGTGAATCTTGTTATGGAAAGAGATTATGAAATGGATGGGAAACTCAAGGAGGTTCGATGGAAGTCTGAAATGAAGAGAAGGTGGACTAATCCACCACCCATGTAAATTCTCTTTAACCCCTTTCTCTTTCTGTTGCTGTTTGATAAGCGTGCCTTAAGGTATGCCCTAGTTTCCAATCCATGTTGACACAACTGGAATTAAGTTCTATGCATTGAATTTGACTGTGCAAAAAATAAAAGAAAAAGTAAAAGCAACTTTATAGGACTTACTACTAAGTAGCCTGAGTCGCTGTCTCATTCAAATTACTTGATTGGTAGTCCATTTCGCATTTCCAACTGAACTCTCAACTAATTTGTCCTTTAAAACTACAGCTTCAGTAGAGATAAAGAAAACATATCGCATTAGGAGCAGGATAAAAAAGGATGTGGCAAACTAAAGTGAAAATTGTGTGGTAAGAAAGTGATTTTAATTGGATCCCCTATTGAATTAAACTGAATTATTTATCCTAGTTTTGAAAATAGTATTTAGGAAACTTCCTTCGAATTTAGCATTTCACCAGAAAAACATCTTACAGTAAATGTTAATGAGAATAAAAGGAAGACTGAGGCTACATCAATAGCGCTTGGAGTCAGAAGTTCTACTCTTCCCAACCAAATAAGCTCTGGTTCACTGAAACAAGATTTACGAATAATAATCAGGCCTTTTTAGCGACAAGGATCAGTTATTATCGACGTCAACAGAATATGTACTAGAATGGCCTAACTTTCAACCACTCGTGGCAAAACGAGATTGACAACGATGTAAAGGTGATTGATTGAATCATCGATTTGTCTGACCTTATTAAGATTAATCTAAACTTATCGTTAATCTTGATTAGTTTATAGGTAGATATTTAATATAGTTACGTGATAGTATATTTGGATTTTCTCTTAAAGTTCATGTTAAATGAAGTGAGGGCAAAACAGTCTTTTTATGAAAAGCTGTTAGTAGTTAGTTAAAGCTGTTAATCACTGTTAGCTGAATTAGTTAGAGTTAAGAGTTAGTTAAATAAAGCTTATGTATAAATCTATATATATACATTATCACTTTGTAACAAAGACACATTGAATAAGATTTTAATAATCATTTCCACTATTTCTCTCTATTCTCTTACCTCTCTCGTCTTCTTCTTCATCATATCTGTTCTTCCTCTTCTTCTTATTTTTCTGTAAATTCTGCCATTATCTTGATTGATAATTCAGTCAAGTTCTTCAGTGTTAATTAGCTAACAACTTCAGTTCAAGACAATGTTAATGTTTAAGGCTTTAAGCCAATCGTTGCGTGGCTCTTGTTTGAGTACAAGAAGTCGCCCACATAGAGGATAAGAACTAACATTAGCCACAGGCCCACAGCAAAAAAGAACAATTCAGTGTAATAATGCTTGAAATAACAATTATTTGCGTTCAACTCAAGGAAGCCTCAAACTTATTTTTACAAAGTTTTCCTCGTTTGATGTTCTTCATTTTATTACCCCTTTCCACTCAACATTAGAGAGTATGCATGAATCTAAATGGAAGTTTACTGGATCGCCGGATCGCGCGGTTAATTTTATATGAAATATCATATTAAATTGCAATGTTCCTTGTTTTAGCATTTTAAATCTAATTATTTCAATAAATTTTCAAAAATTGTGTCAACCATGAAAAAGCAACATAAATTGTCCATACGCAAAAGCACGTTTCATTAGAATTAGTTCACAACTATATAATAATAATTGGCTTTAACTCTAAGTTAAGTTAGTTACTTTCAATTATGACTTGAAATATGAAGAATTTATGAATAACATGTAAGAGCTACACATTTCACTTATTACAACAATCTTTTCCTTTAGCTACCGTTTAGCTACCGTTATATCATTTATTTAATTTCTTAGTTGTATGTATCTTAGTTTATTTTCGGTTATTATTCTATTTCCTTCAATTTTTTTAAGGGGAGGAGGAGCGCGGGGAGTCGAATATTCACTTTTATCGTTATGACCATATGTACAAATCTAGAAGTTAAAATTTATGCATTTTTCTAGTGTTCTAATCTATTATATTATGTGGAGTACTAATTATTGGAAAAAATCTTATGCTTCTTTGACTTGGGAAAGAAATACCCCTCCAACTTTCTACAATTGCCATTTTCTCCCTTTTATCATGCGAGATCTATTTTACATGTATCTTATGTCTATTCTATCCCCTTTTTACATCTTATTTTAATATGATATTTTAATTAATTTTTTACTATTAATGTTTTACCTTTAATCCAAATGGTATCATATTTTGGTCTAAATCATAATATTGAATTTGTTTAAAAGATAAATGAAGAATTCTTTTATAAGTTTATCATAAAATCGATATTTTTATTCTAACAATATGAACAATATAAGTAATTATATTTTTTCTCTTTTATTTCATCATAAAACTATGAGAGTTAATATTCATTGTTGAAATTACCTATATGAGTAACTTATTTATTTCTAAACTCTTAATTTGTTGCATGGAATTTTCCATTATTCAACATTTTGAATATCATAGTTGATTATGATTTATTTATTTATTTTTCTCCGTCATTGTAAATAAATTTTCGCTTTTACTTTAGTTGTCAAACTCTTTCATTGCTCAATATTATCATAATATTTTACTATTTACTTAATTTATTGTACTCTTTAAACTAATTACAAATAGAATTTTTTTGAATTTTTTGTTTAATATCTCTCTATTTTAAGTACTTATAATTTTTATATGATGTGCATTAAACTTGTAAATTTTCTATCTCCTATATTTCCAACTTATTTCGACAGGTTTTGAGTGTCATTTGGTGTTAAGTGTGGGGTCCAGCCCACAGAGCATCCCACGCTTTTTGTTTTTTGTCAAAAATGGTAGGCTGTAGAAGATGAACATGTCAAATATGGTAGGCATATTTTGCCTATAAAATGAGAGCTTCGGCGCTCATTTTTGATATCAATCTCAGAGGAAAATATATCTGAGAGCTAGAAAGAAAGAGTGAGGTTTCACAGATAGGGTATAAGAAAATAGTTTGTGTATAAAATAGAGAGTGTGAGCGATATTGTAGTGAGGTGAAATATCAAAAGAGGGTTATTTCTTTTGAGTATTGTAGTGGTCGTTGTAGTATTTTACTCGGGCCTATAAAGTGTAAATTCCTTACTATAGTGATATCAGTTGCTCCTCTCGGGGTCGTGGTTTTTTCCCTAATTCAGAAGGGTTTTCCACATAAAAATCTTGGTGTCATTGTTACTCTTTTATTCTTGTTAATTACCGTATCTCGGAGCTACATTATAATTCCGCTTTTATTATCGTGAATATTTTTTGGTAGGGGGTTTATTCCTAACATTAAGGAAACTACCTATATGGGTGTTAAGTTTCCTATCTACATCTATCTTTTAAATAAATATTCATAAACTAATATATCAATTCTTCTTTTAAACTAATAAGACGACATTTACTTTCACAAAGTGCGCCGTGTAGTGAGGACCAACCGAGATTTTTTATTTTTATTTTTTTGGTTCTTTGTTTAGTTTCAAATCTTGTTTTGGTATCCCAATCGATATACGGTACTCGCTTGAGGCTTCGGCTAACTTGAATTTGTAAGGCTAATTTAGGGGAATGGCGATCCTTATTGAGTAAGATTTTTTCACTTTCAAAGCCCAAAACCGAAATCGCTCCATCACAATTCGTGGTGGTAATTCCAAATCTGGTTAAATCGTATTTTTACCCATATTATGATGAGTTATCCATGGTGAAAGAACCATTCCACAAAGTTTAGTATGAATTTGATGCACTAACATTTTATCCCGTTATCAATAACCTTAGAGTATTATTTTAACATTTCAGTTTAAAAAAGCATAATTAAGAATTTTCCTTCATTAAGTAACCAAGAAAAGAAAAAAGTGACAAAACAAAACTATAGCTAACATCAAACTTACTGTATCATTTTATTTTATTTTTTGCTAATATGCTATTGGATATTTAATAAAATTTGTCTTTTTCTCTGTCCTTATTCTTGCTCATTTGTCTAGCGATAAAGACAGTACTAAAGTCATTACGCCAGTAATTATTAGAAACTGTAAAAGAATGAAAAGATGCACATAAAACAACTGATGCTATTAATACGCAACTTTTGACTATATATTAAGAGAATCTAATATTTGATTTGCTTGATCAGTTGAGTATAGTGGCAAATGTATGGACTAATTAATTAGTTAATTGTTAGATCTAGATCTAAAATAGGGAAGCGTGATTCCTAACCCCGCAAAATTTTAAATTAATCATTACTATTATTTTACAGAAGAACACGACTTAAGCATTTCTATGTGCGATATAGAGTTTAATTTTATCTCGATCCAATTATAAGTGTATATAGGAGGGTTTCGCCTTTTCATTTCAACAAAAATCGTTCTCTTGAATATAGATTGTAGTAAAAAAAGGGCACAAGAATGAGCAAAAAGTTATTGTTACTCAAGTTCCTAGTGGCTGCAACTTTAGTTTGCAGCCACCAAGCAGCGGTGGCAGAAGAGGCCACTACCGACACGGAGATAGTCTCCTCGGTCAGTAGGTCGTGGCCATTCCCCCGCTGTTGTGATAGTGACAAACAGAAGGTGAAAAAATGCATGACAAATACAACTTCCATAGACGATTGCTGCCCAACATTTAAGAGCATACTTGGTCGTAAATGTCCCTGCTATCGTTATGCCAATTACTTAGATAATCAAGCTTTGATTACTCTTGCTAGTTATTGTGATGTCAAGAATCCATGCATGTGTGAAAAGGTTAGTTATTGGTGGATTTTTTTTGCAAGGATTTAATAATTTATATGTACTGTAAATAATTCTTTTCAACCGATTATAGTAGGTTACGTTGCCTCTCTTAATTTTTATATACTGACAATGTAAACCTACTAGCAAGAAGACGTGACAGAGACCGTCGATTCCATCTCCTCCGTCACGAGGCGATGCCCTCGTCCTCATCCACGACCACGTCCACGACCACATCGGAGCTGTTGTGCTGGTGATAAAGCGAAGATAAAGAATTGCATGACAAACACAACCTCCATAGATGAGTGTTGCCCAACATTCAAGAGTACTATTGGCCGTAGCTGTTCCTGTCATCGTTATGCCGAGCAGTTAGACAATCAAGCTTTAATTACTCTTGAGGCTTATTGTGATGTTACCAATCCATGTAAGAAAGTGCAAGTAAGTACTCTACCTTTTTCTTCTTTGTCAATATCTTTTCCTAATTTGTTGGTAGAGTCAGTGGCAGATCCATAATAGAGTCTGTGGGGTTCAGCAGACGCCAACTAATCTTATACATCTATGTATATGTAAAGAAAAAAAGAGAGAGTATAAATAGCGCTAAATATATGTATTTCAGAACTCATTTTTTTCATCAAATAATACAGAATATTTAAATCTTGGATCTGTCATAGCTGGTTAGGGTGCCAAATACTAATGCTTCATGCTGTATTTCTTGCGTTTCAGGTGATATAGCTTCCCCAATAGGAGATTGGAGAAAATAGTGTTACATGTTTAATATTAGTGAGACAGGAGATGAATTCTAATCCATCTCTCTTGAATAAAGTTTTGTAATCGTGTTTTATAAGTCATGTCATTTGGATAAAATGTACCATCTGTACTCTTTGAATTATTGAAACACGATCAATTCCCTTTTCCATTGGATAGGGTGAGGCCTCATTTCATTAAAAACCTTTACGTCCTCGTTAATTTTATGTTTTTGTTTGAGAGCACTATTACATCCTATCTTTTTTATTTTCTCATTGTTTATTTTTTAAACTTTTTTTCATTCTATCATACCCTTGATCGTTTCACTCATCATCTTTATCACTCGTCATCTTCACCATATAACTTAATTGATAAGTTATGCGATTACGATTTTGATGGTTTGTCAAACTTCGTGGAATAACCAAATACAATTAGTTCCTTTGCGCCTATTGAGACAAACTCAGCTGTCTGGCCAAACTTAACCAGATAATTAAGGAAATAGATAAGGGGACAGATGGGATCAATTCCTCCTCTGTCGTACAGTCAACTCTATAGTTGTAAAAGCTGTTTTATTGTACCGACCGGCAGCAGCGCAGCGGCACAACCGCTGCTGCTAGATGCCAAACCAAAAGTTGTAATGTCCCTATCTCTTCACACATACTCTCACAAACAATATTATACAAGGTTTGGCCTAACACTTGATAATCTGAAAAACCTATCATTCAAGTGCTAGCCGCCACTGTTTCCTCCTGGAGATCTCAAGAACAAAGCTGCTATAAACCAAGGACCAGATCCCAACAGAAAAGATGTCTTGAGTCCTTAAGTTTGTTGTATCTTTGTTTTTTGTTCTTTATTTGCATTCCTACATGGATTTTTAGAAGTATTTTGTAGGACATCATTTAACCATTATTATTTTGGTTGTTTGACTAGAGTTAGTCAAGAGTGTTGCCTTTTAATATAATCATTGCAAAGTGCTTGCAATAGAGTTATTGTAAGGGGTATGTTGAGAGATTAAGAATTTAATTCCTAGATTGCAACAGGTTGTAATTTGAAGTTTGCTCAGTTTAGTGGAGTTGAAATCCTACTAGGGTAGGTCATCATTTTTAATTTTTTTTTGAGCAGGGAATTTTTCACGTAAAGCATAAGTTTGGGGGAGAGTGAGGAATTTTAAAGATCAAGGCACTAAAAAGAAAAAAAATAAATGATCTCTATGAAAAGAGAAGGCAAGAAAAGAAAAAGAACAAAAAGAAAATGCAAGAAAGAGAATAAAGGGTTTATGGAATCAAAAAGAGGTAATTATCTATAACATGAGCATCAAGGGAGAAAAAAAATGAAATGAACAAGAAAGAATGATGTCAAGTCTCTTTAACTCCCAAGAAAAAGAGATTTTTTTTAAGAATTGGTAAATGAGAGCCACGGTGGAGTGCTTGCGGGAGGGTATAACCACTTACCCATATGATATCCTACCCCAACGCAAAATCCTTCATTACAATCCGAAAGAAGTCCTGCTTGATTTTGTACCGAGTGAGCTTACATTAGTGATGATCTACATGAGGGGCAAGCCTATGGTACTTGAAGCCGTATTTATGACATTCTTTTGTGAGAGAAAAGTGAACCTTTCATTGATCTAAAGATTGAGTGCTAACTTTTGAAGTGAGCTCGGCAAATAGAAGGTAGAAAAGGAAGAGTTTGGGTCCACCATGATCTACATGATAGAACAAGAGTCCTTGATAAGTAACGTCAATTCTTGAAGCTCAAATTTACATTAGAACTATATATGCATGATATGCGATTTGTCACCTTATTGATAATGCATCAGTAGTGTGGGTAATTGTTGGTCCCAAGTGAGTATGAATGGCTTATCATTGAATCTCTAAAATGACCTTTCAGTCTGAGGAGATGGGCACTACTCTGTTTGCTTCAGAACGAGCAAAGACTTAAGTTTGGAGGGGTTGATAACTGTGGATTTTAACCACTTATTAGTACTTTTTTACATTAGTATTAGTCCGAAAGTATTAATTTATGTTCCCAAAACTAATGAAAGTATGCATGTGAACACCTAATTTTTGATCATGTTTGAATTTATTCCTGCTCACTACCCGCTTTCCCAACTTTCTCCACTCTACCCACTTCCCCCGTTTTTCCCACTCACTGCTCCACTCTCCATTGTTCCCCACTCACTACTCCACTCTCCATTGTTACCCACCCACTCCCCACTCATTCTTAAATAATACACACAACACACACAAAAGGAGGGATATCATTCGTTTCCCCTCTTCCTTCTCAGATCTTCATCATCCTTTTGCTCTCAATTAAAATAATTCCAAGCATTAAAAGGAAGAGGAGAGAGCTGTATACACTCTATATACACTGGATATATACTCGATATACACTCGATATACAAGGTCAGCCATAAACGACTACTTCCCAAAGAACTCCTTCCTTTTGCAAAAACGGAGCAACATTTGATCTTATCATCAAACCCATCTCTGTCGCTCAAGCTCGCCGAAAAACAGTAGCGGCTAAGTTTCAGCATGTTCAGGACCTCACCCCGTCTCCTTTCACCCATAGCTGCACCTTCTTCTTCTTCTTCTTCTTCTTCTTCAAAGGAGAGCAGCGACACAGCTCCGAAGAGCAGCCCAGAAATGCAGTGAAACAACCTCAAAAACTCGTGTCCTTTGCAGCATGAATAGCCACAAAAACTGCTGTTCGTTAAAACTCAATCAAAATACCAGTGCCAAGCAGCCCCCCAAAACTCCATCAAACACTCTAAACTTCACTCATCTTCCTCACTAACCCACATCTTTTCACCATTGTTGCACCTTGAAAAACCCTCAAATCAGCCCAACCAAACACGGCAAAAACGAGCCGAAAATCCAGCGAAATAGTCTCTTTCGCATAGAAAACTGCAGCTCCAAGGTTGAGTTGTCGAGTTTGTTCGCCGAGGTCTTCGTACGCGGTCCACGAGATCCAAACGTTTGGTTGTACATTTGAGGTCTAACTATTGCTCTGTCCCTCTAATCTCTTTATCTTGCTGCCTGATCTTATAAATGGCTTGAATATTAAAATTACATGTGTTATCTTTGTTGGTTGCCCAAAATAGTTTGATGTCATGAATATGATATTTAAGTAGTTTGGATATTATTTGGTTTTGACTTTGTGAAAGTCCTTTATAATCGAAAGAAGTCCAGATAATTAAAATTCCTAGTGATAGAGTATTGGTTCTAACTTTTTGTAATTGAGCTTCTTGAGTTGTTGTTTTATGGTGTTTAACGCGCTACATGGGGATCCTCTTTAACGTGTATTTTCTGCGGAGGAGGAAAAGGCCAGTAAAGAGTCTCTTTATAAAAGGAAAATTTATGATTGTGTCTTGAAGTTTATTTAGGATTCCTGATCTATGAGTTAGCAATTAAACTCCTTGGAAGAAGTATTTTACTTATTGTTCAATTTGATTCCATTGTTACTTTCGAGCAATTAGATACTGAAGGATCCCTCATGTGACTTTAGTTTAGAAGAACTTTGTTAGTATTTGTTTCACATTGTTTGATAAAAATGAATCCTTCATAAAATGTGTTTCTGTAAATCTCTTAAGCATGTCAAATATAAATATATAAATCTGCCTTTGGACTTTCATTTGCATTGTGGGTAAATAATTTTAATTGCCTTTACTACATGACTTTGGACTCTTTAAGATCAAGGGGTCATGGTCGCGTATGACGGTTAGCCAATTATGAAAATCGTAGCTTGCTTTAAGTTGAGTGCAACCCTTTAGAATAATTTGAGGCGTGCCATGCCAAATAAAATCTCAAAACGCGTGGCCCTCACTTAAATAATGTTGATCCTTAGAAATCGAGGCATGCCATTTAGTAAATTTTTCATGGCTCTCGCAAAGTTAACAACGCGTAGCTTTGGGCGCGTTATTTTAATAATATTACTTTTCTAAACTCGGGTGCACATTTCATGTGACCCAAATCCAAATCCTAAAACGTTGAATAAAATGTGTTTCGGATTGCGGGTGCATTTCATGTGATTCAATCCAAAGACACGTTTTAAACGACGTTTAATTTTCCTTAGAATTAAAGAAAAATGGTAAATAATTTAAAATTGCACTATAGGTTGAACATGTATTAAAATCAGATAATAGGCCAATTATGATAGTTTAAGCGACCATGCTAGAAGCACGGAATCCAGAGGTGCCTAACACTTTCCCCCAGGTTAACAGAATTTCTTAGTCAGAATTTCTGATTCGCAGACTTCACTTGGAAAGTCAAAAATTTCCTCGATTTGGGATTCAAGATAAACCGGTGAATTGGGACACCAAAAGCCAAACATATCCCAAGTGGTAACTCTGAATTGAATAAATAATCTCATTTCGAATAATGTCACTTTAATTGGAAAAACTCCTTTATACTACCTTACGGGTGTAGGAAAAAGGAGGTGTGACAACTCTAACGACTCTGCTGGGGAATAAACCCAGAACTTCGGTTCAGGGTTTAAGAATTCGAGCTTAGAATAACTGTTATGATTGGCTTTATCTGATTTTCCTACATGTTTCATCCTAATGTGCTAAATGCTTTACCGCTTTGATATTTGCTGAATTGTATATATAAACTGCTATGAAACCCTTCCTCTATCCGAGTCTTCTACATCATGGAGAAGGGTGCACTTTGTGTGACTTCTCTTCTGTCTAGAGTCTTATCCCATTTTAGAATGAGGTTCGGACAAGTTGCAACGCCGGCGAAGCTTCTGTATTTTCGGTACGCTGCCCCCTCTCGGCTCGAGCTGTCCGCTTGGGTAAGCCAGGTCTAGAACAATAAACTCAGGTTTTAAACCTAGTATAACAAAACCTCATACCGGATATCCCTAGTAAGTTCGCTTTATTTGCATTATATGCATTTGACTTAGGGGACTCAACACAGAGGTTGGGCCTGTCTTGGACAGGTGCACCAAAATGAAAAAGACCAGCCTGATGCATCTTACTTGCTACTTGTGCATTCATTCGCTTCAGAGTTGCATGTTGACCAGCTTTTGAAGAATGAGGGGAGAATTAAAATAAATGAGGAAAATAATTACTCTCTTTGGGAAAAATCAAGATATAAAAGAAGAATATNATATATATATATATATAAGGAAAAGTTTTTGTTTTCAAAAAATATAGTTGGTTTTGTTTGGGCGAACTACGCGGGTCTGATTCTCACTGGATGTGAGATACGCAGGCAAACCTCATCGGTTCCGGCCCACCATTTTCATAAAATTCAAAAATATTTTTTTATTACTTGCTTCTTTAGAAAGTCATACTTGGCTCCGATGTTCCTCGAGCACTTAGGTCTTCGAGCCTCTTGTTCTACCTTCGAGATCGAGCTTGGTTTATATCGAAATTTAGTCCTCGATGCACCTTCTCGAGTCTACAAAATCGGAGGCATATGATTTTGGTCATATACAAGCTTTTCAACATTCCATTCTCTTCCCCTCGCTCCCTTCCATATTTTTTTGATTTTCATCCGATCTTTGGTATGTATATCAAATTCGCGCTATGTAAGATCCATTAAGGGGAAAAACCTTCTAACCAATATTTTTTCCGTTCTCAATACTCAAACTCGAGACATACTATCCATCTTACCACAACCCTTGCTAAACCTGGATCCCCCCCAAAATAACCTCTACTTTGTGTCTTTTTCTTTTCAATAAATTGGTTGGCTTGGCTTTAATTCTTTCTTAATATTTTTTTCCAAGTTAAATGTTTATCTTATAGTTTGGTGTCCTCTGTTATTTCTAAATTTGTGATTCTAAGTTCATTCAGAAAAGAAAAGGATGATTTTTTTTGTTTGAATAAAATTCAATCGCCAATTTAAACAAGTGTTATGTTAGTTTCTGTAATTTTTGTTTTGAATTTTGATTGGCACAGGAAAAAACAAAACCAAAATAGGAGCAATCTTTCCCTTTTAATTTAAATACATCTCATCTATAAATAACTTTTGATTAGCTATATAGACGAGCCAAATAATATTAGTACAAGCAATACATCTAATCCAACGCTGATGGGGTGAGGCACAATTAATCCTTGCAAATGACAAACTTAGCTGTATCATGTCTTAACAGATACAAGAAATAAGATAGTATTCCTTATTCCATAAATAATTAATATGAATACATTAACATAATTAACAAGGAAAGAAACCGATCGACAACTCAACACAAAATAAACGGAAAACGTAAAAAAAAAAAATAACAACTCAAATATTGCACTGCCTCTTCCCTAGACCATGAATGCAAACAAGGCACCAAACACAACTGAAAATCCAACAACCATTTTGCTCATGGCGCCAAAAACACCAGAGGCACCATTAGGCTTAGTGGTCGGCGGCGTCGAGCCGGAGCCGGAGCCGGAGCCGGAGCCGGAGGAAGTTCCTTGAACTTTAATGGCCAATTTCATGCCAGTAGCACAGTGATTAAGTTTAGGACAAACAAAGTAGACGTCAACAGGACTACTTGCAAGGGTAATGGTAGTGCTGCCATCAGTAAAGCTTTTGATGGCATTTGCTGTGTTGCAATTGTCGTAGCCATCTTTTGTTACTATGTCCACCCCATGGCTTCCATCATAGTTGAACACTGATCATCATCATGTAAATGTAATTAGATAATGCGTACACCCAATCCATAGTCTAAGGTTTTCTTTTACTATCACTATTGTTTAATTTACTTGTGAAAGCAGGTCATTTAATTTTCTATTTTCATAAAGTTAGCAATTAACACTTATTATAGCTATTTATTGTAATAATCTTTAAGTTTTTGGAAATTATTTTTTCCAACTGGAGAAAAATATCTTTCAAAACTCTGTTTCAACCTTCCATACTCTATTCCCAACCTCCACCACTTCACCCAACCCTAACCCTACCCCTACCCCTACCCTCATCCTCCACGCCACCCATCCCCCACTCCCTACCCCTCCCACCCTATCCTACCCCCTTACCCATTTCTTCTCCCATAATGTTTATCTAAATTATATATTTTTAAAAAAATATTATATTTTCTGTTCAACCAAATACTAAAAGATATTTCTGAATAAAAATTTCACCCACTAATCAAACATAAAAATAAGTGATTAAACCATTCATTTTTCCCGAAAATATTATACCAAACACAACCATAAGGCAACGAAAACTATGTCGTACATTTTTCTGACTGTACTAACAATTTTTTTAAACCTAGTCTATGATAAGAATGGACATTGGGCCTACCCCAAAAGCTAGCTTGTGAGGTGAGAATTGACCAAGCCATATAAGGAGACCAAGGACCTCAAATCCTTCCAATGTGAGACAATTCAACACCCCCCTCACGCCCAGGCCTCTAGAGCGTGGACAACATAAATGGGGCCCAACATCGGTAACAATAATTGGGATGAGCCTGAATCTGATACCATGATAAGAATGGACATTGGACCTAACTCAACCCAAAAGATAACTTGTGAGGTGAGGATTGACCAAGTCATATAAGTAGACGAAGGATCTCAAATCCCTCCGACGTGGGACAACTCAACAGTGTACTCAGTTATATTAGGTGAACTTTGAGTAAGATGTGATTTCATAAAGTCAAACCATGATATAAAACTCAAACAACCATATAATTAATATTCTCAATAATATATCCTTCAGCACGTCAGCCATGATGAGGAGTCGCCTGATTTGGTGAGTGCGTTCTAATTATTTTAACTAGGAATCTTGTGTAGTAGATGAAAAGAGTACTCAAGACAGTGACATCTGAACTAATATTTGACTGTTAATAATGTCACGCATTCCATCTTCATTTAGAGTTTATTCTTTGCTTCATTTTATTATTCTTTATTTACAAGATGTTTGTTACGGTCACTCCCCAGAAAATGATGATTTAAATGATTCTCCATTTTTTAGGAAAGATAAAGGGTGATTTAGTCAAACGACCGGTATAATTAGTGTTTTATTTAATAATTCTTTTAATTGGTGAACCATGTAGCCTTAAATGATAAATAAAATGAAACAAAAAGATATTTTTTTTATCTAATTTTTTTATCAATCTCGTGGTCTACTAATATCTTTAACTAAAAATTTCGTCTTATGTGTTTTTGGAAAACAAAATGAAATTTAATGCTTTTACATAAATATTTGTTTCAAAGCCTACAATCTCAACTTATAAACCACAACTTATTCGCACATAGTATTTTCACCAAATTATATCAGCTTATCATTATTAAACGATTTAATAATATAAAATTAAATATTAAGTAATCACGGTTAAATAAAAAAAAGTTTATATGTGTCTATTGGTTGAGTGTAAATACCAATATGGATAAAATTTTGCTTATCTAGCTTTATCTCCGCCTTTTTTATTTATATGCAGGATTCGGGTTGAAAGTCATGGATTCTGTTAAAAGCCTTTTACATCCGCTACCGTCTAAATACTATCTCCCCCTCCGAAAGACATCATTTTCAGTTTTGACGAAAATTTGTAGATTTTTCCAAGTTCCCACCAATTTTTTTATTTAAAAAGTATGTAATTCCTTACAAAAAGAAAAAGAAGTAAATAAAGATGACAAACTTACCAAGGGTGTCACCGACATTGAAAGTTTCACCAGAAGCCCAAGAGGAGTAATCTACAGATTGGCTCCATCCATTGCTGCCTCCAACAATATGCTCCTTGGCAAAAGCCACTGGAGAAGCAAGGAGAAGAAATAGGAAAATTGTAGCAGCCACAGCCACAGCCACAGCCATTAGATATATAATTACTTCAAAAAATTGAAATTAGAAGCCTTTTGTTCTTTGTTTCTGACTTTATTGGAGACAGAGAGATATTGAAGAAATACACAAGTTTGGAATGATGTTAGCCCAACTTATGTAGACAGCTCATGTTCATGAAAAGCTTATTTGAATTGTCATTTATTTAATTAAGCACAAAAAACTGTGGGACCAGTCCCAATTAAAATAAAAGAACTAAAAGAAAAGATAATTATCAAGTGGTGCAATTAATTTACAAAAACAGACTTGATAATCAACTTGGTAACAAGATCTGTAACTTGCAATTGCAAAGAGAAAATCAATCTGATTTGTTGCAAGGGACATCAGCTTCACTGTAAATAGGAGCATCCCTTCTTCATTTCAAGTACATCAAATCGAGAGAAGCAACAGAAAATTAAAGAAAGTAATCCAAATATTGTACTCGAGATAAATAGTGAGTATGTAGTAGTGAGATGTTACAATAAAGAATATTATTTCTTTTGAATTTATAATATTCTCTTGACATTACAAATTGTAATAATATAGTGGTATTGTTTACCCTTAAATTTGGATAACAATTGAATTTATTCACGGTTTTAAGGATACACGATGTAACTTGATACAAATTAAGAAGATAGATTAATATTGAAACTAACGACCATAAAATAAATGCAAACCACAAATGATAAGAACTAGAAATGATCAGTATATTGGTTTCTTTTGGCGTGTTACAATGTGTCCTACAAATGATCAGAATCTCCATTTATATAATGGGGGTGTTCTTCTTTTGGTACAACTCTATACAATGTAAAAAAGCCCGTGATTTGCTAATTAATTGGCCTCTTCTTGATATGTGCCGAGATTTTCGCTGTGATCCTCGACCGATTGCGGATATTTTGGCTTTTCGTTATTTGGCTCGGTAAGTTTTCCTCGATTTTGCTCGGTCTCGATATTGCTCGGTCTCTATCTTGCTCTGTCTCTATCTTGCTTGGTCTCGATCTTGACGATCTAATTTTGTGCCTTGGTTTGATGTAATCCGAGTTCGAGCTTTGACCTGCCATGTTTCAGCCTCGATTGGTCAAACAATAGATGAACTCGGTTTCGATAGTATACAGATAATCTCCTCATTTTTCGGAGAGAAGATGATGAGAAATGATATGAACTTTCGAACCTCGCTTCGATAGATCATGATGTAAGCGATAAAAGATCATTGAAATGTCCCGTCGGTCCAGTATCCAAGGCATTAAATGTCTGTTAGTGTTGGTCGGCCACTACTGGTTTTGAACCGTCATTAGCAAACTATAAATACTCCAACTTTCATTCATTAAAACTTAAAGTTCAAAAAAGCTTCTTCCACTCTTATTCTTTAAGAATCTCTTCACTCTCCAACTCCGGTGCCCAGATTTCTTGAACCTTTTGCAATATTCTCCTTTTCTTTATCTTTGTTATAGAATGGCGAAAACTTCTAAAACTGTTCCGCAGAAAGAAAAGCCTTTTCATCATGGCTTGGCGGTGATGGGACTGCGACGGAGCCACTCCCTGAGGAGTTCGTTCCGAGAGGGTGTCCGATCGGTGTTGATTTCAAGATCGAAAAGACTTCCTCGATAACAGGTTGATGTGAGCCGGTCTCGAGATATGTATGTACAATCGCTGATGATCTCCTTTCCAAGGTCAAAGAGTATTGTAGCTGGGCCGATAAACACGTGGTAGTGCCCTCGCATGAGGAATCAATTACTACCCACGTGGTTTTTTTTAAATATTTACACTTACCCCTTTATGTTGGGTCCTTTAGGCCCGATGATTAGTGCCTTCTACAAAAGGTACAAAGTGACCCTCGGTCAGATTCACCCCTCTTTCTGGAGGATAGTGATTCTTATTCATTTTTTCGTAAACAAAATCTAAGGATGTGATTTCACTCTCGATCATCTTATGCGCCTGTATAGTCCCCGACTATATCGAGGGGGATTAATCAAACTTGCTCTCCGGGCCACCAGGGCCCCTTTCTCGAGTATAGGCGATTATCAGGACCGAGGATGGATCAGCCAATTCATTCGAGTGATGACTTCAGACTTGAACCCTACCAAGGATATGCCATTTCCCGAGAAATGGAACATGAAGCGTAGGTATACCTTTTCCTTAACAACTTTATTTATTGTTTCTTCCCCTTCTTTCCTTTTTATCGGTGTTTTTGTGATGTAGCTGTGTCTCTCATGTCGGATACAGTTCCTCAACTCAAAGAGTGGGTCGAGGGACTGATGTCACAGAGACCATATTCCGAGCGTGCATGGCGCGAATTGTCGAAGGGTCAGTGGGAGGCCCGTAATCATGTTAAGTTTTATTTTCTGATATAATAATGTTTGATTTCCTCTTTGCGCTGTCAAATTCTTATCGGTTCTATTTTCTTTTATAGGTCTCACCAAAGATGTTTCTATGAGGCCTCCATCCGATGATAAGGATGTGCCTCTCGAGTCCCCTGCTTCGAGGCAGGGTGATGAAAAGAAGAGAAAAATGGCTTCGAGTTCCCCAAACTCGTGAAAGAAAAAACTAAAGAAGAGGTCGTGCAATCTAAGGGAAGCGCCGATGCTCTATCTTCGAACTCAATCCTTCGGTTAAGGGACGAGTTCGAAGAGAAGAAGAAGATCAGTCTAAGTTGGTGGCCTGTCTGCGGGCAGGTGTTGTGATACAAAGGCCCTCCCAACCGGCGGATGTCGAAATTGAACTGTCCCGACATGAAAAGGCCAATGAGGGAGTCTTAGCCGAAGCTCCCGAACCAGAAGGGGATGAATCCAGTCCACCCCAAGCTAGGAGGTTTGGGAGGGAGGCCAGGGATGATACTCCCCGAGCAGTTGAAAATGCCCTGAAAGAGGTGCTTGGGGTGATCAACCTTAAAGGGGGGTCTCCCAAACTCTCAAATTCCATGATCCGTGAGGCCGACATGCTAGAAATCCGTTCTTACGAGGGGCCTCAGGGGGCTGCAAATATCCATAACTTCTTAGATGGGTTAGAGTCTTCTGCCTCAGAGGACGTCACTGGGATCGAAGACTTGCCGGTGCCAAAAAAGGTATCATCGTTGGGAGCTAGTGGGTTTTCTTCGAGCCCAATGTTAGTGGACCGATTCCCAGCTCCGAGTGTTGACCCTGACTGAAAGCGGTTGATAGTTTTCTCTATCCCAGAGGATTCCCTGGTTTACTCTACCCATGTGGGGATCGCTAGCTATCTGCAGTGTTTGGTGACCGAAGAGGATCAGGCTATGATAGACAAGGTGGAAATCCCCTGCCTTTTTAATTAAGCGCAACAAACATTGAATCCGATAATTTTGAGTGTCTTTCTCATTATGTATTTTAAATTTAAAATAAAAATAAAATCATAACACCTTTCTTAATGTTTGTAGGCCTCGATATTGCACCATGAGACTTTCCTCCAATACTGGGAGGATTCAAACCAACACGAGGCTGAGGTTCGAGTTCTTACTAAGAAAAGGGACACCTACAAGCTTCTCACTGAGAAGCTTCATGCCGAATTAGAAGCGGCTCGGAGGAAACACACCGAGATGGTCGAGCATGTAATTCGAGTACTTTACGATAGTGAAGATGAGTTGGACATATGGCTAATGATCCGATCCTGCAGGTCCGACAGAGTCTTGAACAAATTTGGCATACACGCTAGGGCTGAGGAGTTAAAAAAAAATGGACCTCTAGCCTCGAAAAAGGAAGTTGTCCAAGCACAATTGGAGTTGGTTGAGGCCTAGCTTTAGGTTGCAAAGGGGAAATCCTCGGTGCAGGCCATGGAGATCGAGGAGCTCTAGTCTCAATTGGACTCAGCTACTTCTGGTATGGAAAATCTGGCCAAGGAACTCGAGACAGCCAAATTAGAGGTGGTTAAGGCCAAGATCGAGGCTGACGTCAAAGTGGCCCAATTCAAGGTTGACGTCGTGGCGATCCAAGCGCAGGCTAAAAGTATGGTGGAGAATGCAAAGTGGTAAGCTCAATGGGAAGCCCTCAAAGTAGTTCATGCTCAAACCTTCGACGTACTGGCTGAACTTGAGAGTGCTAAATTAGAAGAAGCTAGGGCCAGGAAGCTGGCCTTTCTCGAGGAAGATTCTGAGAGCTTAAGCGAGTCTTAAGACGGGAAAGATCCTGAGGATGAAGATGCTGCCTCTGATGGGGACCAAGCCACTTAGGCCTTTATATGTTCTTATTTTTTGCTTGTCTGCATCTTTTTGAGGCTGTTTCGGCTGTTGTAGGTTTTTTTTATCGGGCCATTCTAGCCTTGTAGAAAGATTGTTTGATAAATATATACGATGATTTTATTTCCCTTTCGAATTTCATATTTTCCCTTTACCTTATTACTTGTATTCATTAAGGCCAGGATGCCTTAGCATAGCATAAAATAATTAGGTTATGTTCGAAAGGAACATGCATCGCCTTTAGATTACTCTATTTTAAGGTGTGTTGGGGATTCGGTGTTACCGGAAACTATTTTTCCCAACGTAAGCAGCCGAGATCGTAGTGAGGGTAACCTTTAGAACCGATTATGAAATTTTTTCTTTATTGAAGGCCTAAAGTTTTATTACGAGTTTTGGATGTCTCCGAATTGTATCGATATGGCCATAGCCTTTTAGTTCGAGAGTATCCCATTGAACCTGCTTTCCCGAGCTATCTGGGCTTGCCCAAGATAGCATCCCCGAGTAGGGTGGCCATAGCCTTTAAAGTCCGGGGGTTTCCTAATAGGTTTTATGCCTCTCGAGGCCTAAGCTACTTGGGCTGTTCGAGTTTGTATTTGGATGACTGTCCCGGAGTGAGGGAGTGACCATTCAAACTCTGGTTATAAGCGGCCCTTGAGCTCATCATCTTTAAGAGATCGGAAGTATTAATTTTTTTAAGGGATGTAAAGAGGAAGTTTTTCTAAAACATAAGATAGCTGCAAGAAATTACTTCTCTTTATTCTTGTGCAAAACAGTTATGCATGCGTACATATTTTATGCCATGGATCCAAAAATCTATGTAAGCACGGTTCGTTTGACCGTTTGGTCCTTACAATGAATCCTACCTATCGTGACCCTTCTATTACGAAGTAATTTCCTTGCAAAAGTCGATATCTGAGGGTAATGCCCCCAGTATTCGAGATTGATCGTAGAGGAACCTCGAATACTGTTAATGCTATCTTTCATACCGATTCGTGATCAACCTTTGATTCTAAGTTAGCACCATCCATTGTTGTCTCGTTAAAAACCTTGCCAAAAAATCCATTTGGCACAAAACCTGTTCAAGGGAAAAAGAATGAAACGCGTACTTTCAAACTTAAAGACTTCATGTCGCTTCTTGTCGAGAAATGAAATAGGGTCGTACCTTAGCAATAATATCATTTTAGGTGAGTTACTTTCCAATTTCTTGGTAGTTGTTGTCCGTTCATCATTTCGAGCTTATAGGATCCTTTCTGTGACCTCAAGAAACTGGTATGGTCCTACCCAGTTCAGACTCAATTTTCCTTCATTCGGATTCCGGGTGTTCAGTATTGAATTATCGAATGTTGGCCCTTCGATTGTAATACCTCTCGATATGTTGCTTTTGGGTGGCCAATCGAACAAGGGCAGCTTCACGCCTTTCATCCAATAGATCTAGGCTCGTATTCATGACCTCATTATTTGATTCCTTTGTTGCATATTGGAATCTGATACTTGGCTCCCCGACTCCGACCAGTATTAGAGCTTCGATGCCATAAACCAATTAGAACGGAGTAGTCCCGGTAGTGGACTTCGAAGTTTTGCGATATGCCTAAAGAATTTCGGGCAGGATCTCCTTCCATTTTACCTTGGCATCAGTCAACCTTTTCTTAAGGTTTTGTATTATGGTTTTGTTGGTCAATTCGGCTTGTCCGTTCCCACTAGGGTGATAAGGTGTTTATGAGATCCCTTTGATCTTATAATCTTTGAGAAACTTAGTCACTTTGTTGCCGATAAACGTTTAACCACATTTTTTCCTTACCTTTCGTGGTGAAATTTCACTTCCCTTTTTCATAGCTATTATGGAGGAACCTGTTTCCCATTGTCACCATACAATTTCTGATGGCATCACGAATCGACATATTATGTGGTCCCAAATAAATTCTATGACTTCCTTCTCCCTGACGTTCTCGTATGCATGTGCTTCAAACCACTTAGAAAAATAGTCAGTCATAAATTAGATAAATCGAGCCTTACCCAGTGCCCATGGAAGAGGGCCGACGATGTCCATTCCCCACTTCATGAATGGACATGGAGACAAGACTGAATGTAATAGTTCTCGGGGTTGGTGAATCATCAGAGCATATCTTGGGCACTTGTCACATTTTCGTACGAACTCTTTCACATCCTTTTCCATGTAGATCCAATAATAGCCGGCTCTAATCACTTTGTGAACCAATGATTTTGTGCCTGAATGATTTCCACAGTTGCTCTCGTGAACTTCCCTTAAAACATACTCGGTATTACTAGTCCCAAACATATTTCTAGTGGGCCATTGAACATTCTTGTGAACAAGGTTCCGTCCTTGAACAAGCTGAATTGGGTTGCCTTTGTGTCACGACCCAAACTAATAGGCCACAACAAGTGCCCGAGTCCTACTTGCGGAACACCCCAAAGCATGCATCTAAGATATAAACATGAATTAAAGGTAGGTCATGGATAACATATGTTAATAAAATGCTGAATCACTTGAATAACATACATGAGAAAAACATGTGCATAAGAAATATACACATATATATGCAGAAAAATGGTAGAGCGAGTCGACAAGGCTGCTATAGATAACTATATATCCAAAACTAGAAGCCGACAAGGCCATATACTATCCAACTATACATGACTGTCTACAGACCTCTAATAGAGTGTACAACTGTATAAAGGAAGGGACTGGACCCCGTCGTACCCATATCTACATACAAAAATAGTATACCAAAACTAATAACAGCTCCGGATCAAGTGGAGCACACCAACTCTCGCTGATCAAGGATACTAAAAAAGGGGACCTTCATCCTGGTTACCTGCATCTGCAGGATGAAACATATGCCTCGGGAAATCGGGGCATCAGTAAAAATAATGTACCGAGTAAGTAAGTCATGAAAATCATTACATAAAAGACATAAAAAAATTTGGAGTAAAGGAATCTGCCTATAAGTCTAAATAATATTGTGAATCCTGATATATTTATAAAGTCATGCATGTGCGTATAAATGTCGTTTCATGCATAAGTATATGTGTACATAATATCATCAAGGCTCTGAGGGCATCCTGTCATATCATCTCGGCCTCTATGGGCGAAATCATCAACGTATACCAACTGATCGGGTGGTGGTATGTGTATAACGTCGTAACCTTTTCACATATCCCATATACATATAATATACGCGTATATCGCGCCATCTGGTCATGAGTCAATATACGTGTATAAATGAATGAAATGCTAAGGAGTAAGGTAATAAGATTTCTTAGAATGTCATAAGATCAATATGCATTCGGATAAACTTTATCAACTACATATTTTTCTGAGAACCATGAACAGAAGATATAATAAGACACATGGGAAATCAAGAACATAGGCACCCCTAGTGCTCTTATGAATAGAGTCATTTATGAAAGTTGCGCATTTGGTCGTTTTTTTTTGTATCATATGGATCATGCCACAAGGAAAAAAGGGATAGCCTTGACATACCTGAGCTGATTTTCATGACAATCCTTCTAACACACGTCAATTGTGAAAAAACACGTAACGACAAGATCGAAGTAGGAAAAATCCGTATGATATTCTTGAGAAAGGTTATACCGGGCTCCCTTAGAATTGTAATTTACATTACTATTACATCCTAGGAGTTCATAAGAATTTTTTGAAGCTACATCTGCTACTTTGTTGAAGATATCCTCCTTTTCTTTGTTGAAGCTTTCATCCATATCCCCTTAATGAATTAGGGAGGTTTCTTATTATAGGTGTGGGCCCCACTTTATATGATGACTTAATCAACAAATTTCCCTAAATATGCCACCTAGTTTCATAAACTAAGAGTCACCACTTGGCTTGATTAAGAACCCCATTTGTTGCCACGTGGCGTGATGTCTTCACCAAAGATTTATTTCACTAATTTCTAATTAATTTGCTAATTTCCCACAAAAATCAATAATTAACCAATTATCCATATAATTAAAGATTATTTCAAATTACTTAAAATACTAATCAATTTTAATACACTTTATATAACTTACTATCATGGTCATTTGGTACCTTGTATGACACTAAACTATAAATATCGGATATTATAGCTTAGACTATATTTTACTCATTTCCGAACCTACGTCGATTAGCTAATGACAAAACTTTAACGTACAAAAACGTGAGATGTAACACTATGTGTGCAGGGCCCTCAATTATTTTGGATCTGAGGGAAGTCTCTCGGTCTTCAAATACTCTACGCATTTATTTCTCCAATCCTAGGTTAAGCTTGTAGAGTTTATTTCGGCGTGACCTTCTTCTTCTACTGACCTCATGAGTTGTACGACTACCCTCGAGTTGAGCTCGTTGTCTTCGACCGATGCCCCTAAGTTTGCAAAAAAATTGGCCTCACTATTTTTATCTCGAGACACGTGCTGCAAAGTCCCTTTGAACCTATTTAATGTTAAATGTAACTTATCTAGGTACCTTTGCATTCGTTCTTCTCTAACTTCGAACGTTCCGTTAACTTGGTTCAGTACAAGGAGGGAGTCACACTTAGCTTTGATCACCTCAACAACAAGCTTTTGGTTAGCTCGAGACTACAATCATAGCCTCATATTCGGCTTGTTGTTAGTCAACTTCACAGTTCTAATGGATTTTCTAACTACATACGTGTGGGTGGCTTCAGTACGATGTCAAGTCCGGACCCTTTTGCATTCGAGGCACCGTCTAAAGAGGGTCCAAATTCCCAAAGACGTCCCTGAGTTTACCAATAACTCTTCTTACACTTCGGGTATTAGTGTCAGCGTAAAGTCGGTCACAAAATTTGCCAAAATTTGAGATTTAATGGTTGTTCAGGGTTGATATTCGATATTGTACCCACTGATTACTATGGCCTATTTGGCCAATCATCCCGAGAGTTTGGGTTTTTGCATTATATTTCATAATGGGTTGGTTGTCATGACACATATAGGATGGAACTGAAAATATGGTTTAAGTTTTCAATTTTTCTAGGTGAAGATATTGGCCTCACCTAAGGTCCTACCAACATAATAAATTGGAAATTGCGTACCTTGTTCTTCGCGGACTAGGACTCCACATATTACTATTTTCGATACTTCTAGATACAATTATAGTCATTCGTCTGCTCTCGGTGTGTGAAGAAATGGAGTGATCGATAAATATCGCTTAAGTTCTTCTTAGTCCTGTTGGCATTCCGGGGTCCATGTGAATTTATTTTTCTTCTTCAGTAACGAGAAAAATCACTCTTATCGAAAGACCTCGAGATGAATAGCCCCAAGCGGTAGTGCACCCGGTTCACCTTTGTATGGCCTTCACATTATCCACCACCATGATATCCTCAACAGATTTGATCTTGTCGGGGTTGATCTTGATTCCTGAGTTGGATACCATGAACCCAAAATATTTACCTGATTGGACTCCGAATGCGCACTTTTTTGGATCTGCAAATGCTTTCAATGGTCCTCTACTTGTAGGGACTTAACTATATATTGTCAATGTATACTTCCATGGATTTCCCTATTTTTTCTTCGAACATTCGGCGTACAGGTGTTGGTAAGTGGCACCGACATTTTTTAATCCAAATAGCATTACATTACAGCAATTTGTGCCATAGTGATGAAGGAGGTCTTTTCTTGGTCATCCAAGTTCATCTGTAGTTGGTTATACCCCGAGTAGGCATGGAGAAAAATGAGGATCTGGTGGCCGACCATTGCATCGATCATGCGATCGATGTTAGGCAAATGGAAAGAGTCTTTAGGGCATACCTTATTTTAATCTTTATAATCTACACACATTCTCAGTATATTTCCTTTTTTAGGGACTACTACTATGTTTGCTAACCATTTTGGGTATTTGACCTCCCAGATGGACCTTATTTGAAGGAGTTTAGTTACCTCGCGCTTGATAAAAATGTGCTTGATCTTGGACTGGGGCCTATTTTTTTGCTTGGCTGGATGGAATTTTGGGTCCAGGCTCAGCTTGTGAGCAGTGATCTCCGGTGGAAACCCTGTTATATCGAGATGGGACCTAGTAAAATAATCCATGTTAGCTAAAATAAATTGAATGAGTTTTCTCAGCTCGGGAGTTAACTTCGTGCCCAGGTATACCTTTCGATTGGGTAGATGCTCTATCACTACAACTTGCTCTAGCTCTTCGACTATTGATTTGGTAGTGTCGGAATCATCGAGAACTATAAAGGATCGAGGAACCCCATAATCGTCGTCTTCGTCAGTCATTTGCTTGTCCTGTTGGGTCGAGGCTGGCATCGCTGATTTCTATTTGGCTTCCTGTTTTGCTTTTGAACCTGGATCCTTTGTCGATAAGAATGTTGATATCAGAATTACTTCATCGACAGTGAATATCTCATTTGTGATAGGTTTTTCCTGTAGACCGTCTTGATACTTTCGGTGTAGGAAATATTAATACCTGGTGAAGGGTCGAGGGCATAAACCTCATGTTGTGGATCCATGGCCTCCCGAATAGGGCGTTGTACCTAATTTCCCCTTTGATCACATAAAACTTAGTCTATTGGGTAGTACCGGCTACTCTTACCAGTAATGTTATTTCTTCTTAGTAGTTTTACAAGCCATGTTGAATCCATTTAGCACTTATGCTATAGGCATGATTTGGTCTTGTAGGCTGAATGCTCTATGACACTCGATTGAATAATGTTGGCCGAGGTACCTGGAACAATTAACACATGTTTAACTCGAGTTTTATTCATGAGTACAAAAATTACCAGTGCATCATTATGGGGCTGCATGATTCCTTCTGCATCCTTGTCGTTGAAAGATAAAGTTCCTTCTAGTATGTAATCTTGGGTATGAGGAACGTCTTAGGGATTGGCTTTGAAGCCGTGCGTGGGGAGAAAGGTTTTTGCACGAACCTTTTAGAGTCCAGTCCCTTCAATATTGGTTGCTCCCCCGGGAGTTGATTGCCTCTGGAGTTGTAAGTTTCCACCTTGTTATCGTTTGACTTGATCTCCTTTTCCCCCAACTCTATTCATTTTGTCAGTTCTTCAAGCTTCTTCATGATTGCTAGATTGGTCTCTGATTCTTTCTCGTTCAATTTCCTTGAAACCGATTCGACCCTTTGAACAACTTCTTGGGACAACTCAGGCTAGATCCTACTCGGTGGGTGATTTTGGTTTTGGAGCAGGGTTATCGCTACCTGTTCAGCCTGCAACATTTCAAAGATCACCCGTAGGCTGATCCCGCCATCTTCACTTCCATGAGTTCTTTGAGTGGCTGATCGAACATCCCCACAGATACTGCCCTTAGGATTGATGGCCAAATTTGCGTTAATGGCTACATGTGAGCTGGCGTCGATTGGATCTATAGTGGGAACTCCATCGAGACCAACCAGGGGTATGTCGTTCCTTGGTGCTATGTTCTAATTTTTGTCGTGGTGGCCGATATCATTTTTGATATGTAGAGGTGCTGACTGATAGTTTGACATTTTAGTCCTGGAATCAAAGATACTCTAAAAAATAAGTGTAAAATAATGTGTGTTATGAAAGTTTTTACCATGTAATCACTATTATCTTTAGCCCCACGGTGGGCGCCAAATTATTTACCATTAAAACTGGATAACAATTTAATTTGTACGCGATTTTAAAGGTATGTGATATAACTTGATACAAATTAAGAAAACAGATTAATATTAAAATTAACGGTGATAAAATAAATGCAAACTACGAAATTGAAAAGTCTTAGCTTTTGAGTTTGATCACCCTCGAGCCAAGAAATGCCTCAACTTAGTGCTAGAGCTGAACAAAAAGATGATAAGAACTAGAAATGATCACTATATTGCTTTCTTTTTGCGTGTTACAATGTGTCCTACAAATGATCAGAACCTCCCTTTTTATAGTGGGGTTGTTCTACTTTTGGTACAATTCTATACAAAGTAAAATATCTCATGATTTGCTAGTTACACTACTAGAAATCCGGTAAATACCGACCGAAAAAAATAACCAACGTTGGTCGGTTATGGCCAATTACCGGCCAAAACCAGTCCAAACATGCTTGGCCACTATTTTGATGGTATTTTTAACATACCGACCATAGCCATTTGAAGAATTTAAAACATTTACCGACCAACTTTGGTTGGAAATATATTTTAATAATTTAATTTTACCGACTAAAGTTGGTCGGTGTATTTAAATTATGTTTTTTATTAATTCTTAAATTTAAAAAGTTACTGACCAAAGTTGGTCGGTAAAAGAAAATATATATTTAAAAAAAAAAATTAAAACTTAACAATATCGACCATAATGTTGAATTCTAGGAATTCCTTGTTCATTAACCAACCAACTTTGGTCGGTAATTGTAAATTTTTTATTTTTTTTATTGATTATCGACCAACTTTTGTCGGTAATTTGCAGAAAAAATATTATTTTAATTAAAAATCGACCAACTTTGGTCGATTTTCTGGGCTTTAAATTCGGCGTAAAATGCCTGTTTTGGCATCTACACTACCTGCTAGCATACCAATACACCTAATAGCAAACATACAACCATAACAACATAACAACAATCAATAAATACATTAAAACTAACAAGTTAAAGTTCAATTGAACATAAAAATCCAAAGCCAAGTTAAAACTTATTACAACTAGTTCAAAACGGGTTCTATTTTTCTAGTTCAAAGTATATAAAAGACAAGGAGTGTTTTGTACAATATCATCACCACCGTCTGATGAACTTTCATCTAAAAGAAGGTGATAAGAAGGGTCTTGTGGAGGACAGGAAGAACGACCACGGGGAGGACGGGAGGAACGATCACGGGGAGGACGGGAGGAACGATCACGTGCAGGTCGAGCCTCTGGCGATGACTCATGAGATCGAGTCAACAAAAAAGCTCCATTAGATAGGAGAGTTCTGATCTGAGCTTTCATGCCAAGGAATTAAGCATATCTAACCCTTTCTCTTTCCTTGGCCGCTTCTATCTCGGATGTGAGGTTTGTCATAGTCTCCTACATAGCGGAGAAGATCTCCCCATTAAGTTGCTTGCCTTGCGAGGAAGTCCTTATTCCTTGTATTCCACACTTATAGCGATGAAACTTTTTAGTAGGAAGCTCATATACCTTCCCCCATTTTGGATCGCCAGCAGACTCCATCCATATTATTTCAGCATCATCATCCGAAGGTTGGGTTGGCTTTCCCGATTCACCAGATGGCTGAGTGCGGATGAATTCCTCAATGTACTAATATTCTTTTTATTGTCCCTAGGCTCATCGCACCTCTAGTGTGCAAGGAACCTCCCTTCTCAGATGCACGAGCTTTCTTTACTTTTTCGCTCTTCTCTAAGAACTTTATGGTAAGCCATTGCCTTTGCAAATCATCCCATAGATTTTGAAGTAACCAGTCAGGCTTCTTGTTCTTCTTTGTAGCATCGGGGAAAACATTCAACAATCGCTTGCGAGCTTTATGATGAAAATTCGCAGCCACTTCCGCGCTATAGCGGTGTTCCCATACACACTTGCTCTGTATTTCAAAAGTTAATTATAATATAGAAATATCATAAATATAAATTATTAAACTTCTTAATAGAATATTTATACCTTAAATTGATTGAAAATTTTCTCATTTTGCGAGAATGGGAAATCAGTCCAAGTCGCATAAGGGCCATCATAAAGCTTTTTGATGGCTTTGGTGATTATCCTCGTAGCCTTATTACTCGGGATGAACCTAAAATTTAACAATAAAAATACATTAATATCTTAGTAAAATTGTTACAAAACAATAAATTCCAAAATAACAAATAACTCTTACCATCACCCTCAGGGACTACGATGATCCAGCGATATTGATCATAATGTACTTCCTTGTTACCATCATAATCATCATTAGAAGCATGTGTATTAGAGGCATGTGTGGATGGTGTAGGGGGTTCAGAGCTACTACCTCGCAGGTAAAGGCCTGAAATAGATGGAGTCACTGATGAAGATGGCTGCGATCCCTGTGACTGCGACATATCTGGATGGATCCCATGTGGCTGTGATACTGATGGATTTGACCCGAGTGGATATGACTCGAGTGGTTTTGACATGGATAGATGCGATCCATGTGGCTGGGATATGTATGGATGCGAGATAGATGTCTGCGATTCAGACGGCTGCGATCCACGTGGTCATGAGGCAGCTGGACTGTATGTCGGATGTATAGTCCTATGGCCCTGTGATGAAAGAACTGATGTCTGGATGAAGGTGTAGGGCTCGTGATGCTGTGATAGCTCAGTATAGCCATGGACTGAAGGATAAGACATAGGCATCTCTGTAGAGGGTGGAAAAGAGGGAGTATTATTATCTACCCTCCTCTTTCCCTCCCTAGCCTTTTCTCGACCCCGAGAACCAGTAAAGTCATTGTTACCTTGATCCTTGCCTACCATCTGCATAATATAATACATATTTAGATTGAAACATATAAGAGACTAGCTATAAAACAAGAGAGCATTAAAGAACCAACTTTTTAAAGCTCATCAACGTATTGTTCCTCGTCCAAGAATTCTTTGTATTCACTTGTTTGAGCTTCATCAGCTGATTCTTCATCCTCATTTTCTATAATTGTTACTTCATTTAAATAAAATTCTTCCAATATGCATTCAGGATGTTCTAAATTATTTTCTAACTGATCGTCCACTATTTGGTGAACACTGGAGATATCATTTTGATATGCAACATCTAACACATTCTCGTCTTCCACCCTACCTACAGGCTTAGTTTTTATACAACCCACCAATTGTACTTATTCCACTGCAATGGATAAGTAGCGTAATACACTTGCCTAACATTATGTGCAATTATGAAAGGATCATAGCGATCATACTCCCTCGTATGATTAACCTCAATTATGTAGTATTGGTTGTGTACTCTTATAACTCTTGTTGGATTTGGGTCAATCCACTTGCGTCGAAAGAGTATCAATTTCTTAAATAGTCAACTTGTATATTCTAGTTCTATTATTTCTTTGAGCACACCATAATAATTAATTTCTCCAACTTGGTTGCCATCACCACCTTGAACCCACACCCCGCTGTTGTTGCAATTTTTATTATTAGAGCAACCCTCTGTATGGAACTTATAACCATTCACTACATACTTAGACATTGTTGTGACCTCAAGCCTAGGTCCTCAAGATATATCTTTCAAAAATTAGTTTACACCATTATTTGGATTATTTACCTACATAGTGTTAAAAAAATCCATAAGTTATCATAATTTATAAATATTATTTACCTACATAGTGTTAGTACATTATCAGGATAAACTTACAAATTATTTAAACCACGTATCAAATATCGTATATACATCATCATGGCCAAATTGACCCATGAAGTGACAGTGAGACATCAAATATTTTTAGTAGTTGCATCAAGATGCAATCGCAGTAAATTTTATATTTTGATAACTAATTAATCAATACTTACTTGAGAAATGGTACAACTTCGGGACAATTTAGCAACACATGAAGTGTAGCTGACTTGTACTCCATATCACTCTAACTTCTCTTTCTAACATCCTTAGAACATTGGCCTGGTTGATTGAATATGGACATTGGTGGATATAATGGATCATTCACACATTCGACCGTGTGCCTATTAGGCCTATTCCTAGATCATGGCACGTTACTCTTAAAATAATAAGAACAAAAATGAGCAGTTTTCTTTGCAAGATAAACTTCGCATATAGATCCTTCAATCCTATTCCTATACTTAACAAATTGTTTGAATTTGCCAATTGTCCTACATAATGTCATGTTAGCCAATAACATTGAAATAAAATAGAAAATTACATCAAACTTATAATATTACCTCTCAAATGGATACATCCATCTGCATTGAACAGGCACTCCAACTCGTGCTTCGTGTACAAGGTGGATTGGAAGGTGTTCCATCACATCAAAAAAACCACATGGAAATATTTTTCCATCTTACTAGAAGTTACACGAATGTTCTGATCCATCCGGAGTAGGTTTTCTTCCCTTAATGTGGTAGAACACAAGCCATTGAAAAATAAACTAATCTCTGTGATGGGTTTTCAGATTCTTTCAGGCAAACCACAAAATGCAATAGGCACTAAGGTCTCCATGAAAACATGAAAATCATGACTTTTCAAATGGCTCAACTTCCCTACCTCCATATCTACTTTTTTTCCAAGATTCGACGCATAACCCTCATGTATCTTCAATTTCGTAACCCAATCACAAATTTGTCGTCTTTCCTTCAAAGTGAATGTGTAACTTGTTTTGGACTTGAAAACCTTACCATTTTTTGTTGTCTGCAAGTGTAATTTAGGCTGCCAGCAATATTCTAATAAGTCCTTACTAGCCTTCGGGTTATCCTTTCTCTTACCTTTAACATCCATTATGGTGTTGAACAAATTATCAAAATAATTCTTCTCAGTATGCATGACATAAAGGTTGTGACAGAGAAGATTATCCTTCCAATAAGGCAACTCCTAAAATACACTTTGTTTCGTCCAATTATGAGTAACACCATATCTGGGGAATCTATAAGGTGGAGCTTCAGTAACTTTACTGATGTTCTGGACCCTCTCCCAAATTTCCTCACCTGAAAGTATCGGAGGCGGAGAATCATAATCCCTTTTATTCTTTTTGAATACATTTTTCATCCTTCTAAACTCATGATCATGAGGCAAGAATTGACGATGATAATCAAACCATGATTGCTTTTGGCCATGTTTCAAAGTGAACGCTTTACTATTTTCCATGCAGTAAGGACAAAGCTAACTTCCCAGCAGTCATCTACCAAGACAACATTCCATATGCAGAAAAGTCGTTAATAGTCCATATTAAATTAGCACACAAATTAAAATTTTGCTTGGTTGATATGTCATATATTTCAACACCATCATACCACAATTATTTTAGCTAATCAATAAAAGGTTGCAAATATACATCAATCAAACTTTTCGGATTACGTGGACCATGGATAATACAATTTAAGAATATATATGGACTAGTCATACACAATTCGGGTGGTAGATTATAAGGTGTAAGAAAGACAGGCCAACATGAATATGGTGTCGCAGATATAGAAAAAGGCGTGAAGCCATCCGCACACAGACCTAATTGCATGTTCCTTGGTTAACTAGCAAAATCTGGATATGTCCTATCAAAGTGCTTCCAAGCTTCTCCATCTGAAGGATAACACATAACACCAGGTGGTCTTCTATTTTCAAAGTGCCATCTCATATTATGAGCAGAACTCATCGACGCATATAACCTCTTTAACTTAGGTATCAGAGGTAAATAATGCATTGCCTTAATAGCGACCATATTCCCACTGGAAAGCCTCTTGAAATGAGGCTTTTTTCAAAATTTACAACTATCTAAAGTTGCATCATCTTTACAATATAACATGCAACCATCTTCACAATAATCAATTCTCATTGACGAAAGTCATAATTTAGAAACCAATCTCTTTGCCTTATAGAAATCACCAGGTAATTTGATATTAGGGTCAACTAGTTCACCCATAAGGTTAATGAAAGAGTCCATGGCTGCTTGAGAAATATTCCAATCAGATTGGATACATAATAATCTAACTGCAATAAACAACTCAGAGTGTGGACTAACTTTATGTAGTGGACGACTAGCTTCCTCTAACTATTCATAAAAACGTTTTTCGTCATCATTAAGAGTTTGTTCAACATTTTCATTGGGCTCACCCCCGAAGTGCATCCCAAAAGGATCCGCAACCATATCCTAAATTCTAGAATCAAGATTTGTATTCTCTACCGATTTACTACTTTCACCAACAAACATGTCATGAAATATCCCACGACTACAATCGATCTCTCCATGATTAGTCCACAAAAAGTAATTCTCTATAAACCCCTTCCTATAAAGATGAAGCTTAACTACCTCCGATTTTTCAAACTTCATACAATCGCACCTGACACAAGGGCACCTAATTACTCCTGTACTTTGGTATGGTGGAAGTGACATTGCATGTCTAATAAAGTCATCAACCCCTTCTATAAAATCCTCCCGCAATTGCCGCCGATTAGGACAATTCCTATTGTACATCCAAGTACGATGTTCCATCTATACAAATAAAACAATAGCATTTATAATTCATTCTACAATTATAAATTAATTAAATCTTTTTTAGTCAATTCAAGATAATTTTTTTTAATGAAAAAAAATAAATTATATTAAATATAAAGTAAAATTTCAATTTATATCTTATGAGTTTAAACATAAACTAAGTTCAATTTATATTCTAAAAATTTAACTCATACCTAAAAGGTTCAATTTATATCCTACAAGTTTAATTCATATCTTAAAAGTTCAATTCACAAGAACAAAACCTAAAAACTAAAAGTTTAATTCATATCCTACGAGTTTAAACACAATTGATTACTTAACATTGTATTTTATAGAAATATATGGTTTATGTCACGACCCAATTCCATAACAGGTCATGATGGCGCCCAAGCCATTGCTGGGCAAGCCAACGTTGAAAAATACTAACTAAACTATCAGCCACCTTTACCCCAAATTAGTTTAAATAATTCGTTAAGATGGAAATAAATTAGAAATGATTAATAAAAATGATAACACTCATAAACCCCAAAATAATACAGTCTACTAATGTGCGTGCCAAGACCCGATGTCATAAGATATGGAAAACTAGTAGAATATACAAAAGAATCACACTATCCTACTGTCCGAAACAGAATAGACAGCAAAAAGGAAATACACAAGGAAGACTTCTTCAGGCTGCTGAATGGCATGGAAGGGAAGCAGCTCACCGTAGAAGTCTCAAGTCCGCTCAGTGATGCGCACCAGACGAATAGCCAGATACACCTACCTCAGACCTTGTACAATTAAGTATAAAAGTGTAGTATGAGTACATAAACAATATGTACCCAGTAAGTATCCCTTCTAATCTTGAAGAAGTAGAGACGAGAGGTCGACATGATACCTACTAGGATCAATTAAAGTGAGAGGACTTCATAATAAGCATGGATTTCACAAGTTATTAAGCATTTATAAGCGTAGAATAACAGGTCCATTCCAAATACCTTCATAATATATATATATATATATATATATATATATATATATATATATATATATATATCAAGCAGATATGAAGTCCAGGCCACAGAGGAAAATCACTAAGCAAGAACATGTGAAAGTAATACCGAGGGACGTACATCCCGATCCAACGTAAAAATAAATTGTGCATTGCCGAGGGTAGAACGGCTCGAACCATAGATGCATCTATTACTCCGCTCGAGAATCGATCATGCGACGCGGTCAACATAATCAAACATAGCAACAAGAAGACGATAGTATATAACTTTAGAACTGTTATTCACAGGTATGTTCAATTTCTCTTAAAAGGCTAAGAAAAATAAGGTTCCTACCACTAGTCTCATTTAGTTTAATCAACATGGTTTATATGAATCCAAATCTAAGCATCAAGTTACAAGTAAATCACATAGAGCATGATTATGGGTCCTAGACTACCCTGACTTAACATAGTAGTAGCTAACACAGACTCTCGTTACCTAGTGAGTACGTAGCCCCCGCATATAGTGGCAATTTATTCGATTATTAGACCTATGGGGACGATTCCCTCTTACAAGGTTAGAAAGGAGACTCACCTCGCTCCAAAGCGCACTTCCAATACCGAACACAAGTCCAAGCCCTCAATTCGGAGCCGAACGATCCCAAACTAGTTAAACAAAGTGAGACTAGTCAATAATAGACTCACAAGATTGAGTCCTAGCTATTTAAGAAATTTTACAACCATTAACACAAGTTTCCTAAAATCCGACCCCAGGTCCACGTGCCCGGATTCCAAAATTTTTCGAAGGAAGTTATTCTCTACAACCTAAGGATCAATAATATGTGATTTCTAATTAATTCCTTAACAAATTTCGTGGTTAAATTCAAGTTTTACCAAACCCTAGATTTTGCTCTAACCCCTTAATTTTTCCTAATTTCTAGTATTTAATCTACCTAATATGCAAGTATTAAACTAAGGATGGGTGGAATAAACTTACCTCACAATGCTAAGTGAAGACATTCTCTCAAATGCTCCCAAATTGCCCAAAGGAGGAGTGGAACATGTGATAAAATAACATAGAACCCGTATTAAATGAACCTCAATACCTAGCGATTTTCACATCTGTGGTCAGGGGACCGCATGTCCTGTCCCAAAGCTGCAAGAATGCGATCGCATCTGCGAAAAAAGGGAGGGAAGGCTGGGACCGCATCTACGATTTGGGAGCCGCATCTGCGGAGTCGCTTCTTCGGCTTGGGAGCCGCATATGCGGTACTTGGCATGGTCTCCTTGGCCGCTTCTGCGATCAAAGAACCGCATCTGCGGTCCAAGAACCGCAGATACGGTTATGACAGAAGCAGTAGTTCTTCAGGCCTTCCCCAAAATACCCACTTCACTAGAGCCTCGTCCGATTGACGCTCGGGGTTCCCAAGTCCCGCCTAAATGTACCGACAAGTCCGAAATCACGAGATGGACCTACTCGAACCTTTGGAACACCCGAAACAATGCTAAATCTAGAAATCATCCCTTAAAACCAAATGAATCAAACTTATGAACTTCAAGTTCTTAATTTTCCTCCAACGGGCCAAAACGCCCTAAAACTACTCGGATTGACACCAAATTTTACAGGCAACTCTTAATTGATATTTTGGACTTGTACCGGGGTTCGAAACTAAAATACGAGCCCGATACCCAGGAAATCAATGATTACTTTGTTTTCTTTACATCTATAAAACTTTAGATTAATAATTTCTAATAAAAATTCATTACTCGGGCTAAGAACCTCGAAATTCGATTTCGGGCATACGCCCATGTCCCATATTTTCCTACGAACCCTCCAGGATTGCCAAATCACGAATCCGGGTACATTTGCTAAAAATGTTGACCAAAGTCAAACTTAGTCTTTAAGAAAATGCTAAGGAATCAAATGGGCATATTTCACCGAAAACTCTTCCAAATCTCGAACCAACCGTCCCCACAAGTCATAAATTAGCGAAAGCAAGCACGAAAAGTTTTATTTAAGGGAACGAGGTTCTAAAAGGCAAAACGACTAGGCGGGTCATTACAGTTTAGCTCTCATCCAGCTGAATAGTACTAAAGTCTAACACATGGGAAAAGTCGGCATGATACTTTTGAAGCATCGACACATGAAAAACTGGATGAACTCCCAATAAGCTGGGGGGTAACGCAAGCTCATAGGCAACCTCCTCAACTCTCCTCAACACCTCATAGGTACCAATAAAACTTGGGCTCAACTGCCCTTCTTCCCGAACCTCAAAATGCCCTTCATGGGCGAGACTTTTAAGAGATCCTTCTCGCCGACCATAAATGATACATCATGCGCCTTCTGATCCGTAAAACTCTTTTGTTTGGACTGATCTGAGCGAAGCCTCTCCTGAATCAACTTCACCTTATCCAAGGCATCCTGTACCATGTCTTTACCATATAACTTAGCCTCACCAGGCTCGAACCATCCAATAGGCTAACGACAACGGTGACCATATAGAGCCTCGTATGGAGCCATCTTCATGCTGGACTGATAGCTATTTTTATATGCAAACTCCATCAAGGGCAAGAACTGATCCCACTGCCCTCCAAATTCAGTCACACATGCTCTAAGCATATCCTCTAAAATCTGAACTGTCCGCTTCGACTACCTGTCGGTATGAGGATAGAATGCTGTGCTAAGCTCTACACGGGTCCCCAACTCACTCTAAACGGCTCTCCAGAAATAGAAAGTGAACTAAGGGTCCCTGTCTGATATAATGGAAACAGGCACACCGTGCAACCAGACTATCTCTCGAATGTAAATCTGAGCATACCTCTCCGCTGTATAAGTAGTCGCCACTGGAATGAACTGAGCCGACTTGGTCAACCTATCAACAATGACCCACGCTGAATCGAACTTCAGCAAGGTCCGCGGCAACCCCACTATGAAATCCATGGTGATATGCTCCCATTTCCACTCTGGGATAGGCATCTACTGAAGTAGGCCACCCGACCTCTAGTGTTCATACTTGACCTACTGGAAATTCAAGCATTTAGCCACATACTCCACTATGTCATTCTTCATCCTCCACCACCAATAATGTTGCCTCAAGTCCCGATACATCTTCATAGCTCTCGGGTGAATAGAATACTACGAACTGTGTGCCTCCTCTAGGATCCTCTTCCTCAGACCATCAACATTAGAAACACATAGACTACCCTGGAGTCGCAAAATACCATCCTCGCCAATAGAAACCTCCTTAGCACCTCCCTGAAGAACTGTCTACCTAAGAATCGCCAAATGTGGATCATCAAACTGCCAGGCCCTGATCTGCCCCAATAATGAAGACTGAGCGACTACACATGCAAGAACTCGGCTAGGCTCTGAAATGTCCAACCTCACAAGTATGTTAGCCAAAGGCTGAATGTCCAAAGCTAGTGATCTCTCCGCTACTGGAATAAATGCCAAGCTACCCATACTCTCCGCCTTTCTACTCAAGGCATCCCCGACCCCATTCGCCTTGCCCAGATGATAAAGATTGGTGATGTCATAATCCTTTAGTAACTCAAGCCACCTGCGCTACCTCAAATTAAGATCCCTCTGCTTGAATAATAGCTGCAAGTTGCGATGATTGGTGTAGACCTCACACGACACCCCATACAGATAATGCCTCAACATCTTAAGAGCATAAACAATCACGACAACTCTAGATCGTGCATCGGGTAGTTCTTCTCATGAATCTTCAGCTGACGTGAAGAATATGTAATAACTTGCCTCTCCTGCATCAATACACATCCCAAACCAACGTGTGAAGTGTCGCAATACACCATATACATCCTCGAGCAGGAAGCCAATACAAGAATTGGTGTTGTAGTCAAAGCTGTCTTAAACTTTTGGAAGCTCTCCTCACAATCATCGGACCAACGAAAAGGGGCACCCTTCTGGGTCAATCTAGTCAAAGGTGATGCTATAGATGAAATGCCCTGCACGAATCGTCGATAGAACCTGCTAGCCCCAGGAAACTCCGGATCTCGGCCACTGAAGTAGGACGTGGCCAACTTTGAACTGCCTTAATCTTCTTGGGATCCACCTTAATAACCTCTCCTGACACAACATGTCCCAAGAATTCCACTGACTCTAGCAAAAACTCGCACTTGGAAAACTTAGCATATAGTTTCTGTTCTCGCAAGGACTGAAGCACTACTCTCAATTGCTGCTCGTGCTCTCCCAGGCTGCGAGAATATATCAAGACCCCGTTCATAAAATCCATGAACGCTGCTAGGGCATTAGTCAAGCCAAAAGGACATCACCAAAAACTCATAATGGCCATATCCAGTCTGGAATGCAGTCTTCGGAACATCCAAGTCCCGAATCCTTAGCTAATGATACCCTGACCTCAGGTCTATCTTAGAGAACACCTTAGCACCCTGCAACTGGTCGAATAAATCATCGATACAAGGCAACAAATATTTGTTCTTGATGGTGACTTTGTTCAACTGGCGGTAATCAATGCACATTTGCATAGTCTCATCCTTCTTCTTCACAAATAACACTAGTGCACCCTAAGGTGATACACTGGGCCTAACAAACCCCTTTGCCAATAGCTCCTCAAGTTGCTCCTTCAACTCTTTTAGAGCCATGCATTTCGGTGGAATAGATATAGGCTGGGTTCCTGGAGCCCAATCAATATAGAAATCAATATCACGATCCAGAGGCATGCCAGGAAGATCAGAAGGAAAAACGTCGGCAAACTCTCGAACTACTGGAACTGAATCAATTGTCGGAGACTCTGCGGTGGTATCTCAAACATAAGATAAAAAAGCCAAACACCCCTTCTCGATCATATACCGAGCCTTCAAGAAAGAATAATCCGACTAGGTGTATCAACTGTGGAACCCTTCCACTCCAACCTCTGAAACCCTAGCATCACTAGTGGAATAGTCTTGGCATGGAAATCTAGGACGGTGTGATATGGAGATAACCAGTCCATGCCAAGGATGACCTCAAAATCGATCATATCAAGCAACAGGAGGTCTGCTCTAATCTCAAAATCACAGAACATGACCGCACATGACCGATAGACCAGATCTACAACCACAGAATCACCCACATGAGTGGACACAAGAACAGGAGTGCCCAAAGGCTCCGGAGAAATAACCAGGAAACGAGCAAACATAGATGATACATATGAATAAGTAGACCATGAGTCAAATAATACCTAAGCATCTCTACCACTGACGGAAATAATACATGTGATGACGGCTTTTGAGGCCAATGCATCTGGCCTAGGCGGAAGAGTATAGAATCTAGTTGGAGCACCGGCTGGCTGGCCTCCACCTGCCTGAGCAGTAGCTGGCTGACCTCTCCCAGCCTGACCTCCACCTCTAGGATGGCGTCTACCAGCCTGCCCTCCACCTCTAGGTGGTTGGGCAGCTGGTGCTGATATCATGGGCTGCTGACCCTGTTTCACTACCTTGCCCCGAAGTTTAGGGCAGGTCTTCTTCATGTGACCAGGATCTCCACACTCGTAGCATACTCTCAGTACCATGGCCTACTGCTCTGAAGTCTGAGCCTGCTGACCTGAATACCCACTAGAAGAACCTTGGATGGCCGGTGGGCGATAGGAACTCTCTGGCACAATGCTGAAGTGAGCACTAGAAGAATCCTGATAATAAGAATACCCATCGGAGGAACCCTGAATAGCTGGTGGGTGTTAAGAACTCTCTAGCATCGCATTGAAATAAGGTCTCATTGGAGCACCTCGGGGAGGGGGTGGTGGTGCTGAATGCGGGGGTATACCGGATTGACCCCTCCCAAAGTGACCTCTACCATAGTTGGGGCACCTCTAAACTCTCTTGGAAATCTAGCCCTCTTATCCTGCTGCATCTGCTCTCTACCCCTCTGGCGATACCCCTCAATCCTGCGAGCAATCTCAACCACTAGTTGATACTCTGTACCCGTATCTACGTCTTGGGCCATACCAGATCGAATAACGGGGTGCAACCCCGCAACAAACCTCCACACTCTCTCTATATTTGTGGGAAGTATCATGAGTGCATGGCGAGACAACTCAGAAAACCTTACCTCATAATCGGCCATAGACATCTGACCCTGCTCAATATGCTCAAATTGATAGCGTAGCTCTTCTCTCTCAGAGGGTGGAATGTTCCTATCCAAGAATAACTGTGCAAATTGGCTCCAAGTGATGGGAGGAAAACCTGTTGGCCTACCAAGAATGTAGGACTGCCACCATCTACAGGACCTTCCCTCAAGTTGAAAAGTAGTGAATTCAACTCCATGTGACTCCAATATCCTCATATTGTGTAGTCTGTCCCTGCACCTGTCGATGAAATCCTGGGCATCCTCATGTCGCTCACCCCCGAAGACAGGGGGTAAAGCCTAATCCATCTATCCAATAACTTTTGCGGATCATCATTCGCAGCTGGTCTGAGTTGAGGTACCACTGCAACAACTAGCTGGGCCCCATCTGCAGGTAGTGCACAAGGGGTCCGATACACTGCAGCTACGTGTCCAGGAGCCTGAGCAGTAGAGGTCTGTGCTCCCCCTCCTACTTGTTGTTGATACCCAATTTTTTTCTATATTTTTAAATATGAAAAATACCTTCAAAATAGCCTATATATGTATATATAAGTATATCCCAAGGCTTTATTATTTTTTCTTAATTTTTCAAAGATTTTTTAAATCAATTTATTGCCCTATTTTATCAAGAAAAATCCAATAATTATCCCCAAAATTATCATTTTGGTGATTCATTAATTGGATTCTCATATTTATATTAAAATATATTTAACATAATTTTTGCATATTTTTATAAATTTATTTAGTATTTTTTCAGATAAATTGCATATAATCGCAATATTAGCCTATTTTAAAATCTAATTGTGTTCATAATTAAAGAATCAACTCCAGTATTTTAAATTAAATAATTATGTATTATTAATCATTTTAGTGCCTTTAATTTTTTTCCATAAATTATTTACTATATTTTATAAAATAAATAAGGGAAAAGTGGCTATTTAAATGGTAGCCCCATTTATTTCAATTATAGCCTTAAATTAACCCCTCCCCACAAATTGAACCCAATTTTAATTTAAAGTATCCATCCCAATTCCTAAAATTGCCCGACCCATGAACCTTCTATATAACTTGCCCGGATCCCCCATTTAATCCAGGCCGTTAATCATTTTTGATCAACGACCACATTTTAATCTTTCCTTTTTAAATCACCCTTACCCCCAAATCCTAATCACTTTGTATCTCCAGCTGCCTTTGAACCCCCCTCTCTCTCAACTCTCTCTCGAAGCTTCTCAAATCCTAGCCAGCTTCCACCACTTCCGCCCTAAAAGCCACCGGAATCCATGGCTTCAAAGGTTGTGGAGGTTCTATTCCCGCCTCCAGTGGCTCCTAAATGCCTGGTTATTATAATATCGAGGTCTGACCATGAAGAAGCTTGGTCCAGGCTTCGTTTGATTCGAGTTCTATAGCCTTCTCCGGCCTTGCTCCGGTATTCCATGGTTGTTTGAGCCTGATTTCGACTTCTCCTATTTAAATCAGTGACTTTTCCAAGACTTTGTCACTACTTGGGTTCTTCTGAAACCCTAAACATTCGAGGTTTTTCTATTTTTTTTAGATTCGTTGTATATTTGTGTTTTCTCTAATTTCTTAAGCATTTTTTTCAAAGTTCTTTCAAAATTACACCTTCCGAGCCTTCATCTTTTCTGATCTAGGGTTTCGTCAATTTGTCCTTTAAAATTTCTCTGATCTTTAGCATGTTTTACAGTATTTCTTATGTGTATTTCCTATGCGTTTCTTCTACTGTATTTCCTATGTGTTTCTTTTACTGTATTCCTATGATGTTCCCTCTGCTGTATTTCATATGGTATTTCTTCTTTCTTCTATGTGTTCTTCCATTATGCTACTTTATTTCTTGTGTTGTTACTTCTACTGTATTTCTTATGTAGTGGCTTCTACTGTATTTTTTATTTTGTTTCTCCTACTTTTATTCCTATACTGAAAGATGCATGTTAAAAGTCTCAATTTCTTTCTAAGATTTCGGAAGTATTTTGCTAGTATTTTTTTTCCCTTGATTACTTGCCCTTTCATCTCTATGCGCGATTAATGGCGAAAACCCTAAAATTTGGGGTTTCATTCAAGTATTGAGACCATTGGCTACGTGATTTGCTTGTGCTTCATCTCTGAACTCGCTTGATTTTCTGGACCTAATCGAGTTCCTAGAGTTGTTTCATCTTCTACTTCATTAAGTCTCAAAACCATTGCTTCAATTTTGTTTCTTCATGTGATTCTGGCTTTTGCAAAACTCTATTTGACCCTTTTACGCATGCTATTTGATACTCTCTTCTCTATTGCTGAATTACCAAATTCCCATGGTCTACTGCTTACTTATTTTTTGCAAATTGCATGACAGTTTCACTTTGCCCTAAATTCAGCCTCGCATGCCTGTTACTTATGTACTCTTTATATGTGCTGAACTTCCCTTCCAAGCGGCTTTCAATTGTGATTGATTTCAAACCTCCTTTGTATAAGGTTAATTGATTTCTTTCCATGTTTGATGACTTCCCTATTACTCGATTTGAGTCAAAAAGTTTTCCTTAGTTTTTCTAACTTGGTTCATTCATGGACCGGTAAATCTGTGATCCTTGATTTACTGGCTACTAATTGATTTCTCTTACCTTATTTATGCAACTGTGTGTTTCAAAATTCTGCCCCTAAAATAAACTTTTATGTATTTACCCCTAATTTCCTACTTTGCACAAAATGCTTGTTTGATTTCTTTCCTTAAAAAACTTTTACCATCTTAATTTGAATTCCTTAACTAAAGAAAGTCTTGTGTGATTGATTCTTAACTGATATTCAGTTCCTTAACTATTTTCCTACCTTATTTCTGCCTGATTTTCACACTATAAATGCACGACTCTTTTATTAACACAAGACATTCACAGTCTTTCTAAACTTACACTTATACACAATAGTATTCTCTCTTCTTGTCTGCACTGTGGCCTGTTTACAAAGACCTACAGCTTTTCTCTATTTGTTTCTTTGAAACTGGTATGTCCTGATTTAAGTATCAACACCACAACAATGTGTTTATTTACTACTTTTATGTCCATGTCTACCTACTGTTTCTGTATAGTTCAACGCTCAAATTAGCATGTTGATTTCTTTCTGCCTGTTTCTATTATGAATCCCAAACCCCTGCCCCCTATGTGTTTGAGCTATGGCTTAAGGCATGGCAATATGCAAATTATTGTCCATGAATTAATCTTGATCCCTTGGGATCCTAGCCTCTAATAGTATGTTCTAACAGGCTTATGGGTGTGCTAGCATTCTCTATTGCTGGGTATGCCCACAACCTGCTCTTGCCTCTTTCAATTTCCCTATCCCTCTGAACCCCTTATATGTATTGATTTGTAGCTATTTCCCCTTTCTTTTCCCGTTTGGAAGACTATTTCTACACTTGCACACTCTCTTAATCTCTAAGTTCTGCCCCTCTCTTGTGAGCCTTGCCTTGGGACCTTGAGTTCCCTCTGAACTTGGACACTTGTGGGTCGGCCCTTCCACACTACACTTGTCCTAATCTAATAATGTATTTGGGTGTGAGAATTGCCCGGAGTCCCTTTGAGGCTCTTAGGGAACTTTGACACATCCAAATGGGAGAAAGGTTTTGGATCGTGATCTCTTGGAGTTGGTTTACCTCATATTTCAGACATGAAGTTTGAATCAGGATCCTTGGTTGTACTTTTAATTTTTGATGTATTCTTTTACTTTATTTTTGGCTGTTATATTTTGTAATAAACTCTTAGGGATGGCTAGTGAAAAAGGGCGGGTAACTATGCAAGCAAAGGGTAGATATCATGGTTGTAGGTATTTCTGAATTCTGCATTGTCTCACATAGATGCTGTGTCTATAGGTATTTCTTAATTATGCATTCTCTCACATATATGCCATGTCTATTGGCATTTCTTAATTTCTGCATTCTTTCAAATAGATGCTATGTCTATAGGTATTTCTTAATTCTGCATTTCTCATACAGATACCATGTCTATAGGTATTTCTAAAATTTTACAATCTCTCACATAGATGCCATGTCTATAGGTATTTCTGAATTCTGCATTTCTCATATAAATACCATGTCTATAGGTATTTCTAGATTCTACATTTCTCACATAGATGCCATATCTATAGGTATTTCCCAATTCTACATTCTCATATAGAAATCATGTCCATAAGTATCTGAAAATCTGAAATCTGCACATGCATATAGAAAATATGCCTATAGGTCTTTCTGAATCATGTATATCCATTCTTCATCTAGCAATCATGTTCATAGGTCTTAAACAATCAACTGCAATTAGATACCATGTTCATAGGCATTAAATGAAATTCGACATCTAGATATCATTTCTATAAGGCTTCTGCATTTTCACCATGTCTATAAAAGGGTTTAAAATCAACATCATGCAGAAAGCATATCTATAGGAACTATTAATCGAATATGAATCGCTCCATTCACATATAAGGCTAAAATCAGTAAATACGATGTGTCATCATTTGCAAAACTTACAACTTTTGTAAAAACTTGCATTCTTTAATAATCTGACAACCTTTCTTAATCAGTACGCATTCAGTTTGTTGTTATTGCGTTCGTAATTCAGTAGAAACTATGCCTATAGGATCCTTATCCCACTTAGTCAGGCCTTAGGATAAAATTAAAAATCTGAATCTTTTTCTAATAACTACAACCAGTAGGTAGGCATGATTCGGGTTTCTTATCTGAATTATTTAATAAATTAGTCCGCCTCAACCTTTAAGTTTTCGTATATTTAATGTTTAATCAGACCTTAACAAATATGTGTAAGTCATGCTAAATTATGTGTTTCTTTGTTTTAAGGGGGTATATCTTAGCCTTTGTTTGTTACGTGCTTTCCCTAACTTGCAATACATGCTTTTGTATGTCACCTTAGAATTTTTTGCCTTTAAAACCACAAATAAGCCTAACATTCCTACCTCTCTTAGGAATAGTAGTCCTAAATGCCCCCTGTGCCTAATAGGATTGGGACGGGTAGTGGTATGCAATAAGTAAATGAGACCATTACGGACTTTAATACCTTAACGGGGTGGGAAGGGTAGATATGGATATGATGATAACGCGATAATGTCACGCGTAGCCCCTCATTGAGGAGTGATTGCAGGGCATTGTGTGGGGTGATCCATATTGTTAATAAACCTAGGACCCCCTTTTCTTTCTTATTTCTTTTAAAAGAATTTCAAACTCTTTCTTTTAAGAAAATCTGCTTTCTTTTAGATCTTTCCAACTTTATTTGTTTATAAACCTTTATATGATAAAATCCCTTCTTATTTGAGCCCTATTTGTCTATGTGCTAATTGTACCCAAATTCACAGTAATAGTCTGGCCGGGAACCACACTAGTGGATTCTGAGGGGTGCCTAACACCTTCCCTTTAGAATAATTTTAAGCCCTTACCCAATCTCTGGTTACTCAAATCAAACTTGGTGTCCTAATGCGCCCTAATCATTAGGTGGCGACTATTTAAATCAAACCCATTTCCCAAAAGGAATGAGTTATCCTCCCAAATGTCACAAACCCGATTTCGCGAGAAAAAGGGGGCGCGACAGCATGTCGACTCTGCTGGGGGTCTTTTTAGGCTTTGACCATTTCAGACCTTTATTGTGAATTTATGCTTGTTCATTCACAATTATTTGTTTATTTATTTTTAAGCATTCAATTTTCTTTTCGACTACAAAACTGACTTGTCTCTTTTTTCTTTCCTTTAATGCTTTCCTTTACTACTGCTTTAAATTATGAAACTGTTGTATTTACTGCTTTCTTAAACGTAAAAATACATGACTACATGCCTTTAACTGCTGCATAATCATGCTCGACATCATATTCCACTCGTGCCTAACAAATACCATAACAATGCTTATAATGAGCTGTTGCGCTCTTCCTATATCATTACCACCCTAAATTTGAAAAGGCATATTTGTGGTAAAACTAGTCGGTGCCGTCGACAATTCCATGTCTTTTCCCCTTGAGTTGTCTGCTCAAGGGTACCGATCTAAAACCCCATAGAAACCTCACTCTATTTAAACAGTGCATGCATCATGGTCAAACCTAGATGAGTCAGTTATGTTGTCCACATAATGACTCTTTAAGTTGGCCGTGTCCAAAGTCTATTGGGTTTCCCTGAAACCCAAACGGACATTATCACGTTCTGTGCATTTATTTGGAGAATTAAATGCTTTTATGCCATGCATTGATGTTAAATAGTCGAGTTCGGTAGGGTAAATGACCCAACCCTATTTTCTTGCAGATAATGAGGCAAGAAGTCCACAGATTCGGCATGGTTACCAATATCCACCCGAGACTGCTAATCTAGTGAAAAGATCTTCATTCCAGTGACCAGACCTTTGTCCAAAAAATATCTAGGGAATTTACCCTCCCTCCTAAAAATCCAACTCAATAACAAGATCATTGAAGCTGCTACTCTCTTTTGGGATTGTGAAAGGTCCATCTTCCGCTTCGGGGAGATTGAAATGACACCCTTGCTATAGATATAGGAGGATTGTCCGGCTTGGTATGGGAGACTCCAGGTTTATTGATGTCTGAGAACTATAAGGGCAGGCGTTTCCTCAAGATGATAGGTCTGAAGAAGAATCCAGAACTGACATGTCTCAAAGAATCCTATATCTATTTGACTATCTGTACGAGAGGTACGATCACATCAAATCATACGTACCTATCCTGATGAGTTTGCCGTTACCTCATTGGGTCATATCCATCAAAGGGACTTTGTATTCATGTTCTGTAACCTGGGGTTGATTGTGTTTCCAATGAAAAAAGCTAGAATACACACCCAACTAGTCATGGTCACTAAAACTTTAATGGAAGGAATCAGAGGGCAACCACTTAGCATTGTGCCCACGAGCATCACAGAAATATACCGGGCCCTAGAGAAATGTCAACGGGGAGCTAGTCACTTTGAGGGTTGTAATTTTCTACTTCAGTTGTGGACCATGGAGCATCTACAAAAGGGTGAATACCGACAAGAGATTCAATGAAGAGACTGGGACAATCATATCGCTTTCCATCACCCAAAGCGAATGAACTATATCCGTAATATGTTTGCTCAGCCAGAGGATGCCAAAGGATGGTTCGAGCTATTTGATAATCTAACCGAGGAGTAAGTACAATGGATGTTCAAATGGTTTCCAACTGGAGAATTCATCGCCCGATCCTGAGACGCACCTTTCTTGATATTTATAGGTATGAGAGGAACGTACCCTTACATCCCTCTCCAAGTTATGAGGATAGCTGGTAGGAAGCAGGTTGTACCAGGGTCGACAAGATGTGTCACTTTCGGGCTGACTTCTAGGATGATGATAGCCCTAACAAGTGCCAAGCTCAGCATATATGGCACTACAAGATCGTCATGGGAAGGGATACCATCGAACTAGATCGATACTATTTCAGCTGTACTCCTTACTATTTCGACTGGTTGGAGGATAATCATGATGATCTGGGCTATCCTGGGTTCGTTCGAGGTCATATGATCATAGATGAAAAGGTTGAGGCACAGGTTAAATACAATCAGCTGCGCAAGAGAATCCGGGAATGCGAAAGTGAGCACCGTGAGACACAAGAAGCCAATTAAAAGATAATTGAGGAATGGAAGGACATGGCCGTCAATGCCAACAAATGACTAGGATACCTGGAGAGAGGCATAGTGGATATGGAAGGAAGGTTTATTAAAAGGGTCGAAGACAGTTAGAATGCCAAGGGTAACGAAGGTGGACATCTAGACAGAGCCTACCTGCTGCTGGGACTTCGCGAGCTAGGGAAGTTGTTCGATGGAGCCAAGGATGCCGAGTCTGGGGAAGGTCTTTCAGGGACCAAGCAGATAAGACTTTATCTTTTCACTATTTAAAATGTAATAAGGCCAATGGTCATTAATGACTTTATTTTTCTGTTATTTAGTGTCGATTTGGGATTTGTCTTATTTTTCTATCAATGAAATGAGGCATTTAGCATTCCAAGTTCTCCGAATCAACTTGTCGCTAGGCGTACCTCGGGCCAACGAGGCTCCAAAATTACGACACGCTTTATATTTTCGCATTACGTGTTTAAATATTGCATCGATTTTCCATGAACCTTACTAACTTGGTTACCCTTTGTTTTATATTTGTTTTTATTATTCCCCTCCCCAAAGGTTAGTTCGAGCACTATGGCAACATCATCCTATTCCACAAGATGTAAGGGCCCTCCACCCACTCCTCGTCTCAGTTCCGTAAAAAATAGGAATAAAGGGAAGATGGAATATTTGAACAACACCAGGAAGGAAAATTCAACCGAACGATTAGAGGCCACTCACGGTCATGGTACTTTGGTTTCCAAGGAGAATGACTCCCAACTGGAGCAAGAGCTGCTGAAATTTCAGGAAGAACTTGATCAAGTCTGGAATTTGGCGAATCTGTCATTTTCCCTCACTACTCTAGACATCAATTTCCCAAGTACTCAAAACCCCGCACCTCCACAGAGTCTCCCAAAGCAACAAAACCATACCGCTCCTCACCACCATTGCAACACCTGCCATACTTCAAACAATACCTCACTGCTCATCCCATAATTGCAAAACTCCACAAATAATCGCTGCCACACCCATCATAACACCCCCATCTACGTAGAGATCATGCCGCACTCCACTCCACCCATCTCAAGCGCCACCGAGTCTGATGATAAAGATTTACTTATCAAGAACTTGGCTGAAGAACTTAAGAAGTTGACTAGCTAAATTTAGGGCGTTGAAGGTAGTAAGGGAATTGATGGGCTAAACTACAAAGATCTTTGCATACAGCCCGATGTCAAACTGCCCAAGGGGTACAAACCTCCTAAGTTCGAGATGTTTGATATTACAGGGGATCTGAGGGTCCACTTGAGTACATACTGTGACAAGCTGGTCGGAGTAGGAAAAGATGAGAAAATCTGCATAAAGATTTTCATGAGGAGCCTGAAGGGAGATGCTTTGTCTTGGTACACTAGCCAAGATCCAAAGAAGTGGACGAACTGGGTAAGCATGGCGTACAACTTTATGGACAGATTCAGGTTCAACGCGGAGAATGCGCTGGATGTGTTCTACATGCAAAATCTAAAGAAAAATCCAATAGAAACCTTCCGCGAGTATGCTACTCGTTGGAGGTCCGAAGCAGCTAAGGTTAGACCCGCCTTAGAAGAACAACAAATGAACAAATTCTTTATTCGATCCCAAGACCCACAGTATTACGCGAGGTTGATAATGATCGAGGGCCATAAATTTTTTGACATCATCAAGCTAGGGGAAATGATTGAAGAGGGCATCAAAAGAAGCATTGTCACTAACTTTGAGGCTTTACACGCTACAAACAAGGCCTTATAGTCATGAGGTGTGTCCAAGAAAAAGGATGTAGGAGTCGTAATGGTGGCACAGAGAACCAAATCTACCGTCAAATACCAAACCTACCCAATGCTCCACTTACATATCAGCCTACTCCAAACTACCAAACACCCTCACCCCCTTACCAAACCCCACCACTCACCTATCAATCACCTCCCACATATCAACCCACTTTGCCCAAATATTCCCAACCAACACATGTTTACCAAGCCTACAACACTCAACCATCCCACTACTAGTCCCCTCCTCCACGCCAAAACTTCCCTAGACCCCGACCAAACTTTGACTGAAGACCCCCAAAACAGTACACGAAAATTGCTGAACCTATTGAGCAATTGTATGAAAGACTCAAAACTGCTGGTTATGTCACCCCTATCCCTGCTGCTCCTGAAAGCACTTCTCAGTGGATTAAACTAAATAAATCCTACATACCATTAGGGCATGAAAGGACACACCATTAACGAATGTCGTTCTCTGAATGATACAATCCAGATGCTAATTGACAAAAAGATTATTATGGCAAAGGAACCTGATCCAATATCTGCAATAACCCTCTACCAGACCATAAGGGCGTAGGAATTCACATGATTGAAATAGAGGATGATTGGGACCCCAAAAGGATCGATTGGTTTGATCGCATACGTTGACGATCCAAAGAAGCTAATAGTCACCCTTAATCCGATTATAGTCCAGATTCAGCCCTCTAGGGATGCCAAGATAAATATGTCCATGCCACTTGAGTTCGATGCATCATCATCTGCAAAGATGCCAGTACCAATTGAGGCCGAATTTGTGTCTCCAGCAATGGCACCTACATCCTTTGAAGTTGCAATTTTACCGCCCAAGGTACAAGCTCCGTTCAGAGTAAAAATAGCCGCGCCAATTCCAGTGGCATTGTTAGCCATAACACCATTCTATGCAAAGGCTATACCATGGGACTACATAGCCGAGGCAAGAAGAAAAGGCAAGGCTACATTCAGAGAAAGTATTACGGCACAGGGTATGACGATAACTGGTAGAGTTTATACCGTGGAACATTTGGCTGAGTTAAGCAAGCAGTGTTCTAGTCGACCAACCATTGCCGATACTGGGCCCAAAGATCTTTGGAGAAAGATACATGCCAAGGAATACTCAGTCATTGATCAGATGAACAAAAAACCGGCGCAAATTTCCATTCTTACTCTGCTATAGAGCTCCGTTGCGCACAAAAATGCTTTATTAAGAGTGCTGAGTGAGGCATATATACCGAGAAACATCACTGGCGGGGAGATGGCTAACATGGTAGGCCAGGTATTGGAGAGTCGCAAGATCACTTTAAATGAAGATGAGCTGCTACCAGAAGGGTTGAGTCACAACAAGGCACTGGACAACATTGTGCAATGCGAAGACTTTTGTCACTAGAGTCCTGATTGATGGGGGATCCGACCTCAATATTTGTCTGTTGCTAACACTTAGGACACTGGGAAAAGGACTGCATGAGATCAAGGACGGTGCCATCAACGTCAAAGCTTTCGAAGGTTCCCAAATTTCCACTATTAGGGAAATCAGCCTATGTTTGCAAATGGGGCCCTACTTGGTTTGATGTGGACTTTCAAGTGATAGACGTGCCGACATCTTACAATCTGCTGTTAGGATGACCGTGAATTCATGCTGCTGGGGCCATAGCATCAACACTACATCAGTCATTGAAGTTTGAGTGGAAACACCATGAGCTAATCATCCACAACGATAGTAGTAATCCCATATATAGCCACCAAACCACCCCAGCAATCGGAGGCAGAAGAAAGATAGGTGGAGAGACTTATAACCACATCGAGCGAGTCAACGCCGTTGATAAAGACAAATGGTGGGATAACAAAATTAAAAGCATATTGAACTGGAGCGGATACGAACCTAGCAAGGGACTTGGCAAGAATCTCCAAGGAATCACTAAGCCTATCAAACTCAAGAAACACGTCACCACTTTCGGTCTGGGATATGAGTATACCTGGGAAGAGTTCAACAACTGGTCGCCACTATGGTGCAGCCCTTACTATCCATTGGAGCAGCCAAACCACACTTGGAATAGATTTTCCAACTGGCTGAAGTTATTTACGGTCAGAAGAAGAGGAAGCACTAGCAGCGATGAGGAATCTATTCCTGGAAGACGATAATATGGATTGTTGTGTCATTCTCGAGGAGGAGGGAGAGGAAGGCCCTTCAATACAGGCAGTAATCAGAAGAGCATGCCTCAATAACTGGACCATCAGAACCACCAGAGCCCGACGAGCCTCGGGGTAGCAAGGCTGAACAAGCACCATGCACTATCTTTATTTTTACTAGTTGACTTTCCTTTCGCATTTGAAAATTTCACAATAAGATCTTCAATGTTCAAAACAGTTATGAAATTTATCAAAGCATTTCGATTTTTCTTATAAATACTCTTATTATTTTTCTCTCATTATTTTACTCATATAACATTACTATTACTTGTCTTGATGAACCAATGATTGTGACATGCAATGAGACAACGCAACAAACAGACATAGACTCAGAGGAAGATGACATACCGGAAGAGATTGCCAATGAAGTTGAGAATTTTGAAAATAGACCAAAGTCCAACCTAGACGAGACTGAGATTGTTAACCTGGGAGATGAAGAGAATGTCAAAGAAACACGAATCAGCGTTCACTTATAACCGTCAGAAAAGGAAGTGTACACAGAATTTCTAAGAGAATATGAGGACATATTCGCCTGGCCGTATGATGACATGATTGGTCTAAGTACATCTATTGTGGCACACAAACTGCCAGCTGATCTGATATGTCTGTCGGTAAAATAGAAGCTTAGAAAGTTCAAGCCAAATATGAGTTTGAAAATCAAGAAAGAAGTCACCAAGCAGATCAAAGCCAAAGTCCTCAGGGTAGTGGAATACCCAACATGGTTATCTAACATTGTGCTAGTGCCAAAAAAGGATGGAAAGGTTAGAGTCTGTGTTGATTACCGGAATCTCAATCGTGCCAGTCCGAAAGATAATTTCCCCTTACCAAACATACACATATTGATCGACAACTGTGCCACGCATGAGCTGCAGTTATTTGTGGATTGTTTCACCGGTTATAATCAGATCTGGATGGACGAGGAAGATGCTGAGAAAATGGCTTTCATTACGCCGTGGGGAATGTACTGCTACAAGATGATGCCGTTTGGTTTAAAGAATACAGGGGCCACCTACATGAGGGCTATGACCATATTTTTTCATGATATGATACACAAGGAGATCGAGGTGTATGTAGATGATGTTATCATCAAATCTAAAAAGGCTACTGATAAAATGGAAGACTTGAGAAGGTTCTTCAACAGATCACAAAGATACAACCTGAAGCTAAGTCCCGCGAAGTGTGCATTTTAGGTTTCCGCTGGAAAATTACTTGGGTTTATTGTGAGCCGCCGGGGAATAGAGCTGGATCCATCAAAAATCAAAGCTATTCAAGAACTGCCACCGCCAAGGAACAAGAAGGACGTGATGAGTTTCTTGGGAAGACTCAACTATATCAGTCGGTTCATAGCACAGTCTATAATTATTTGTGAGCCAATCTTTAAAATGTTGAGGAAGGACGCTACAACTAAATAGACTGATGAATGCCAGAAAGCTTTCGATGGAATCATGGAATATTTATCAACACCACCCATTTTAGCGCCGCTTGATCCAGGTAGACCTTTTCTACTCTACATCACAATATTATATGGTGCCTTCGGTTGCGTCCTGGGGCAGCATGACGAAACAAGGATACAGGAACATGTCATTTGCTATCTCAGCAAGAAATTCACTCCATATGAGGTTCGATATTCTCTGTTGGAGCGCACCTGTTGTGCTTTGAATTGGGTAGACCAGAAGCTAAGACACTACTTCTGTGCCTATACTACATATCTCATATCAAGGATGGACCCTTTGAAGTACATCTTTCAGAAGCCCATGCCCACTGGCAAGCTTGCCAAGTGGCAAATCCTATTGAGTGAATTTGACATTTTCTATGTGACTCAGAAAGCAATCAAAGGACAAGCACTAGCAGATCACCTTGCCGAAAACCCCGTAGATGGAGAATATGAACATTTGAAAACATATTTTCTCGATGAAGAGGTATCGTTCGTTGGAGAAGACATTGCAGAATCCTATGACGTTTGGAGAATGTATTTCGATGGAGTAGAAAATTTCAAAGGAGTTGGCATAGGAGCAGTCCTAGTATCAAAAATTGGTCAGCGTTATCTGGTGTCCGCCAAACTCAGGTTCCCCTGCACCAACAATATGGATGAGTATGAAGCCTGCATCTTAGGGATCAAGATGGCCATTGACATGAATGTTTAGGAGTTGCTAGTAATTGGGGATTTAGACTTACTCATACATCAGGTCCGAGAAGAATGGGCAACCAAGAACTCTACGATACTCGCGTACCTGTATCACATATAGGAACTGAGAAAGGGGTTCACAAAGAAAGAATTTCGACATGTTCCCAGAATCTAGAATGAATTTACCGATGCATTGGCCACCTTTTTCATCCATGATACAAAATCCAGACAAAAACTTCATTGATCCTATTCCAATAAAGATCCATGATCAGCCTGCTTATTGTGCCCATGTTGAAGAAGCAAACGGAAAACCTTGGTTCAGGATATCAAGGAATATTTGACAAAAGGAGAATACCCAGAACTTGCAGGTCCTATTCAGAAGTTCATACTTCGGAGGTTATCCAACAACTTCTTTCATAGTGGAGGAATCCTGTATAAGAGGACTCCAAATTTGGGATTATTGAGGTGTGTTGACGCAAAGGAAGCATCTAAGCTGCTAGAATAAATTCATGCTGGGACCTGTGGTCCACATATGAATGGCTTTGTTTTAGCCAAGGAGATACTCTAGGCTAGTTACTTTTGGATGACTATAAAAATAGACTGCATCCAGTGTTTTCGGAAATGCCGCCGTCATCAGGTATATACAAACATGATAAAAGTGCCTCCCAATGATCTTAATGCAACAAGCTCCCCACGGCCTTTCGCTGCCTGGGGAATGGATGTCATTGGACCAATTGGACCCGTCGCTTCCAATGAGCACAGATTCATCCTAGTGGCAATTGACTATTTCACCAAATGGGTCGAAGCAATATCTTACAGAGCAGTAACTAAGAAGGTCGTGGTAGACTTCGTCCGCGACAGTATTGTTTGTCGGTTCAGGATTCCAGAATCAATCATCACTGATAATGGCTCGAACCTCAACAGTGACTTGATGAAAACTATGTGTGAAACTTTCAATATCTGACACAAGAATTCTACAGCCTACAGATCTCAGATGAACGGGGCTGTGGAAGCTGCCAAAGAGAACATTAAGAAGATACTGAGGAAAATAGTAGAGAAGCATAAGCAGTGGCATGAGAAGCTATCATTTGATTTATTCGGGTATTGCATCACAATCCGCACATCAACTGTGCAATCCCCTATATGCTGGTTTATGGTACGAAAGCCGTCATTCTATCCGAAGTAAAGATTCCTTTCTTAAGAACCATACAGTAAACTGAGCTCGACGATGGAGAATGGATAAAGAGTCGTTACGAGCAGTTAGCTCTCATAGATGGAAAAAGAATGAATGCAGTTTGCCACGGTCAGCTTTATCATAACAAGATGTCCAGAGCCTTCAACAAAAGAGTCAAGCCGAGACAGTTCACACCAGGGCAGCTGGTATTAAAGAAAATCCTCCTGCATCAAGATGAATCCAAGGGAAAATTCTCTCCCAACTAGCAAGGTCCATACATGGTTCACCGAGTTTTGACAGGAGGAGCCCTTATACTCGCAGAAATGGATGGAGAAGTTTGGCCGAAGCCGATCAATTCAGATGTAGTCAAACGCTACTATGTGTAATCTCATATCTTCTCCTACATGATGTAATTGAACTATATCGGACTTGATTCCCGTTTAAGAGGGGATACGTAGGCAGCCCTATGGGTTCGGTCACAATTCAATAAAACTTTTATCCCCCCCTCCCTTGAAATTCGAAACTGGGGAAGAATTTTGAGGAGGACCCTCAAAATTTAGAAATAATTTCAGACGATCATCGCAAGCAGCCGCCAGAAGCATCAACCCATTAAACTAGGGCAGAATTTTGAGGAGGACCCTCAAAATTCCGTAGCAAGAAAGGTTGCAACGTCTTGAGCCACATAACAGTCGTTGGTTAATCTAAAAGTTATTTCTTAAATATATACTTACGACATATTTTTACAAATTCATGCATGTTTATTATCGAAATCACTTTGTTCAGCAATGCTACCCCCCATTGATACCTACCGTATCACTAGATCTAGGCCGAACGAGTCGAACAAGGCCAACAGGGATATGAACTAACCTACCTTCTGCAAAACTCACGATTTTTCTTTGGATGCAGACACTTGGATTTAGAAAGCACCTAGCATACTGTACATTCATGACAAATATTGATTCATGAATTCAACTCCTAGGATTACTGCACTTACTGACTGGCCAGCCAAGCACGCTAGTGATATCCCATATATCACAATATTCCCCAGGAATCCAGACATTAAAACTTGCTATCAGCTAAGAAACACTGTCTCCATCTGCATCTCCTACACTACATAAGGCTATCATTCTGCCTTCCGAGACTAAACACTGTCTCCGTCTGCATCTCTTGCATTGCATAAGACTACCATTCTACCTTCCAAGACTAAACACTGTCTCTATCTGCATCTCGTGCATTCCATAAGGCTACCATTCTGCCTTCCAAGACAAAACACCGTCTACATCTGCATCTGCATGGCTGAAAGATCGCCACTTTATTTTTTTTGCATGGCTGAAAGATGGCCACCATATTTATGCTTGCATGGCTGAAAGATCGCCAATTTATTTTTGCATGGATAAATGATCACCACCTTATTTATGGTTGCATGGCTGAAAGATCGCCATTTTATTTACGCTTGCATGACTGAAAGATCACTACTTTATTTACGCTTGCATGGCTGAAAAATCACCAACTATTACATTTCATGGCCTGAAAGATCGCCACCTATTGCATTTCATGGGCTGAAAGATCGCCACCTATTGCATTTTATGGGCTGAAAGATCGCCAAATTATCCGAGGGCATCATCATTCGGAGGCACAATTTACATAGCCCGAGAACGCCATACCATGGCTTGAAGGTCCCTTTAATATCTTGCATATCAATATTCAAAGGCATCATGGTTCGGAGGCATCATTCTCATAGCTCGAGAGCATAATTTCATGGACTGTGAATCATTTATTATACGCTTCATGGCCCAGGATATCATGGTTTGAGGACATCATCCTAACCGTCCAAAGACAACATTCATGGTCCGATGGGAACTTGCATCATGTTTAAATTTATGCACGCCTGTTGTGAAGACCCGACCCGTCGTCTAGTGAGTTACTTCCCGTTCTTCCTATTTTCTGCTTCCTTATGTTTCATTATCAGTATTGGGTGCGTTAGAATTTAATTGGAGTGATTTTATTAAGAAATGAGACACTTAGTCTCTTTTAAGAAGGCTTAAGTTGGAAAAGTCAATCGGATATTGACTTGTGAGTTAGAGGGCTCAAAATTTAATTCCAATGATTTGGTTAGGTCCGGGTGATGATTTAGGGCTTAGGAGCGCAATCGGAAGTAATTTTGAGGTCCGGTGAAGAAGTTAGACTATTTTGGCAAAGTTAGTATTTTGGTGATTTTCGGCTGATAGGTAATATTTTGATCCGGGAGTCGGAATGGAATTTTGAGAGTTTTAGTAGCTTCATTAGGTGATTTTGGACTTGTGCGCAAAATTTCAGTTTATTCGGAGGTGTTTAGGTCGGGTTTTTGATTGAATGCAAGTTTTGGAAGTTTTAGTTTAACTTAAGCTTTGATTTGACGAAATTTGGTGATTTTGATGTTAATGATAGTGTTTTGATGGTTCGAGAAAGTTTGAATGGGGTACTAAAACTTATCTATACTTTTGGTTAAGGTCCCGAGGGCCTCGGGTGTGTTTTGGATGCCAAACGGGTCATTTTTGGAATATTTTTTGTTGTTTTGAGCATAAACATGTAATGATCCAAAGGTCCATTTTTAGTTCTAGAGATCAAAATTTGATTTCGAGACTTCCAGAATTTAAATCATGAATTATAGGACTGATATGGAAAGTTTGGTCTAATTTCATCAAGTCGCGATTGGGTTTTTGACACGAAACATGAGTTAATTGTTTAACGAGCGAAATGCGTATTGAACTAAGTAAATAAGGCCCGAATGGAGTTTCAGTTGAAGGGCTGTGTTCGTATTGTTATTTGAGACTCATAGGAACAAGAATCGTCGAGTTCCGAGTTCGTATGATTGAGTTATAGCATTTTTAGTGAAATAAAAAGCTGCTGCATTTTTTCCACAGCACTGTGAATAGTAGTTTTGAACAATGCCCATGAACAGTACCCGTAATAGTGCTTCGTAATAGTATTCGTAAATAGTAATGCGAACAGTACCCCGTGAACAGTACCCCCGTGAACAGACCTATATGAGATAGGGTAACGTGGGATCACCCCCGTGTATATGCTTAGTAAGGTTATTCAGCTATTTGTTGTCTTCTAGGATGACTCTGGGTACGGTCGAGGACGAGCGTTTGTTTAAGTTGGGGAGAATGTGACGATCCCACCCGTCGTCTCGTGAGTTACTACCCCCGTTCTTCCCATTTTTTGCTTCCTTATGTTTCATTATCGGTAATGGGTGCGTTAGAATTTAATTGGAGTGATTTTATTAAGAAATGAGACACTTAGTCTCTTTTAAGAAGGCTTAAGTTGGAAAAGTCAATTGGATGTTGACTTGTGAGTTAGAGGGCTCAGAATTTAATTCCGATGATTTGGTTAGCTCCGGGTGATGATTTAAGGCTTAGGAGCGCAGTCGGAAGTAATTTTGGAGGTCTGGTGAAGAAGTTAGCCTATTTTGGCGATTTTCGGTTGATAGGTGATATTTTGATCCAGAAGTCGGAATGGAATTTTGAGAGTTTTAGTAGCTTCATTAGGTGATTTTGGACTTGTGCGCAAAATTTCAGTTGATTCGGAGGTGTTTAGGTCGGGTTTTTGATTGAATGCAAGTTTTGGAAGTTTTCGTTTAACTTAAACTTCGATTTGACAAAATTTGGTGATTTTGATGTTAAATATAGTGTTTTGATGGTTCGAGCAAGTTTGAATGGGGTACTTAAACATATCTGTACTTTTGGTTGAGGTCCCGAGGGCCTCGGGCGTGTTTCGGATGCCCAACGGGTCATTTTTGGAAGATTTTTTATTGTTTTTAGCATAAACATGTAATGATCCAAAGGTCCATTTTTAGTTCTAGAGATCAAAATTTGATTTCGAGACTTCCAGAATTTAAATCATGAATTATAGGACTGATCTGGAAAGTTTGGTCTAATTTCATCAAGTCGCGAGTGGGTTTTTGACACGAAACATGAGTTAATTGTTTAATGAGCAAAATGTGTATTGAACTAAGTAAATAAGGTCCGAATCGAGTTTCAATTGAAGGGTTGTGTTCGTATTATTATTTGTGACTCATAGGAACAAGAATCGTCGAGTTTCGAGTTCGTATGATTGAGTTATAGCATTTTTAGTGAATAAAAAGCTGATGCATTTTTCCACAGCACTGTGAACATTAGTTTTGAACAGTGCCCATGAACAGTACCCGTAATAGCGCTTCGTAACAGTATCCGTGAATAGTACTGTGAACAGTAACACGGTGAACAGTAACACGGTGAACAGTAACACAGGATGAACAGTAACACGAAAAATTTCTTGACAATTTGTTTTTGAAGTTCCGAAAATATTTTCCATTTTTGCGATTTGGGGCTCGGATAGTGCGATTTTTGGTCAGATTTTCATAGAGAACAACGGGGTAAGTGTTCTTAACTCAATTTTGGTTGTATAACTTGAATCTGTTACGAGTTTTGGCGTTTAATCTGAGAATTTTGTTGAAAAAGTGTACAAACCCCTCTTGGATAGAATCACGGATTTGAGGGTCGAAATGATATGGGAATTGAATAATTTTAGTATGGTTAGACTCATGGCAAGATAAGGAACCCGTTGACGTAAAAATTTCTGAGTTTCAAGACGTGGGCCGGGGGCTCGGGTTTTGCCAAATCCGTAAATTTTGATATTTTTCGATTGTTTTCGATTGGGTATTGTCTCTTTAGTATAATGCAAC
>MU732954.1:361692-377662 GCA_026770625.1 Nicotiana glauca | reverse complement strand
AATTGAACCCAATTTCAATTTAAAGTATCCATCCCAATTCCTAAAATTACCTGACCCACGACCCTTTTACATAACCCCCCCGGATCCCTCGTTTAATCCAGGCCGTTGATCAAAATGATCAACGACCACGTTTTAATCTTTTCTTTTTAATTTACCCTTACCCCAAACCCTAATCACTTGCATCTCCAACACATTTGAACCCCTCCTCTTCTCAAACCCTAGCCGCCTTCCACCACTTTCGCCCTAAAAGCCACCGGAATCCATGGCTTTCAAGGCTATAAAGGTCCTATTCCCGCCTCCTATGGCTCCTACACGCCTGGTTATTGTAATATCGAGGTCTGACCATGAAGAAGCTTGGTCCAGGCTTCATTTGATTCGAGTTTTATAGCCTTCTCCGGCCTTGCTCCGGCATGCCATGGTTGTTCGAGAATGATTTCAACTTCTCCTGTTTAGATCAATGACTTTTCTAAGCCTTTCTCACTACTTGGGTTCTTTTGAAACCCTAACCATTTGAGGTTTTTCTTTTTCTTTAGATCCGTTGTATATTTGTGTTTTCTCTAAGTTCTTAAGTATTTTTTTCAAAGTTCTTTCAAAACTACACCTTCCGAGCCTTCATATTTTCCGATCGAGGGTTTCGTCAAGTTGTCCTTTAAAATTTCTCTAATCATTAACATGTTTTACTGTACTTCTTATGTGTATTTCCTATGTGTTTCTTCTACTATATTTCCTATGTGTGTCTTCTACTGTATTTCCTATATTGTTCCCTCTACTATATTTCCTATCGTATTTCTTCTTTCTTCTATGTGGTCTTCCATTATGCTACTGTATTTCTTGTGTCATTACTTCTACTGTATTTCATATGTAGTGCCTTCTACTATATTTTTATGTTGTTTCTCCTACTTTGATTCCTATACTGAAAGATGCATGTTAAAAGTCTCATTTCTTTCTAAGATTTCGGAAGTATTTCGCCAGTATTGTTTTGCCTTGATTACTTGCCCATTCATCTCTACGCGCGATTAATGACGAAACCCTAAATTTTGGGGTTTCATTCAAGTATTCATACCATTGGCTACGTGATTTGCTTGTGCTTCATCTCTGAACTTGCTTGATTTTCCGGACCTATTCAAGTTCCTAGAGTTGTTTTATCTACTGCTTCATTAAGTCTCAAAACCATTGCTTCAATTTTTTTTCTTCATGTGATTTTGACTTTTGCTAAACTCTACTTGACCTTTTTTCGCATGCTATTTGATACTATCTTCTCTATTGCTAAATTACCAAATTCCTATGGTCTACTGCTTACTTATTTTTTGCAAATTGCATGACACTTCCACTTTGTCCTAAATTCGGCCTCGTATGCATGTTACTTGTGTACTCTTTATATGTGCTGAACTTTCCTTCCAAGTGGCTTTCAATTGTGATTGATTTCTAACCTCCTTTGTATAAGGTTAATTGATTTCTTTCCATGTTTGCTGACTTCCCTGTTACTCGATTTGAGTCAAAATGTTTTCCTTAGTTTTTCAGACTTTGTTCATTCATGGACCAGTAAATCTCTGATCCTTGATTTACTAGCTACTAATTGATTTCTCTTACCTTATTTATGTAACCATGTGTTTCAAAATTCTGCCTCTAAAATAAACTTTTATGTATTTACCCTTAATTGCCTACTTTGCACAAAATGCTTGTTTGATTTCTTTCCTTAAATAACTTTTACCGTATGAATTTGAATTCCTTAATTAAAGGAAGTCTTGTAGATTGATTCTTAATTGATATTCAGTTCCTTAACTATTTTCCTACCTTATTTCTACCTGATTTTCACACTATAAATGCACGACTCTTTCATTAACACAAGACATTCATAGTCTTTCTGAACTTACACTTATACACAGTAGTATTCTCTCTTCTTGTCTGCACTGTGGCCTATTTACAAAGACCTACTGCTTTTCTCTATTTGTTTCTTTGAAACTGGTATTTCCTGATTTAAGTATAAGCACCACAATAATGTGTTTATTTACTGCTTTTATGTCCATGTCTACTTACTGTTTCTGTATAGTTCAACGCTCAAATTAGCATGCTGATTTCTTTCTGCCTGTTTCTATTATGAATCCCAAAACCCTGCCCCCTATGTGTTTGAGTTATGGCTTAAGGCATGGGAATATGAAAATTATTGTCCATGAATTAAGCTTGATCCCTTGGAATCCTAGCCTCTAATAGTTTGTTCTAACAGGCTTATGAGTGTGCTAGCATTCTCCATTGCTGGGTATGCCCATAGCATGCTCTTGCCTCTTTCAATTTCCCTATCCCCCATGAACCCCTTATGTGTACTTATTTGTAGCTATTTCCCCTTTCTTTCCCCTTTTGGAAGACTGTTTCTACACTTGCACACTCTATTAGTCTCTAAGTTCTGCCCCCCTCTTGTGAGCCTTGCCCTGGGACCTTGAGTTCCCTCTGAACTTGGACACTTGAGGGATGGCTCTTCCACACAGCACATGTCCTAATCTGATAAAGTATTTGGGTGTGAGCATTGCCTAGAGTCCCTTTGAGGCTCTTAGGGAACTTTGACACATCCAAATAGGAGAAAGGTTTTGGATCGTGTTCTTTATTTTGGGCTATAATATTTTGTAATAAACTCTTGGGGATGGTTAGTGAAAAAGGGCGGGTAATTATGTAAGCAAAGGGTAGATATCATGCCTGTATGTATTTCTAAATTCTGCATTCTCTCACATAGATGCCATGTCTATAGGTATTTCTGAATTCTGCATTTCTCATATAGATACCATGTCTATAGGTATTTCTGGATTCTGCATTTCTCACATAGATGCTATGTCTATAGGTATTTCCGAATTCTGCATTCTCATATAGAAATCATGTCCGTAAGTATCTGGAAATCTGAAATCTGCACATGCATATAGAAAATATGCCTATAGGTCATTCTGAATCCGGTATATCCATTCTTCATCTAGCAATCATGTTCATAGGTCTTAAACAATCATCTGCAATTATATACCATGTTCATAGGCATTAAATGAAATTCAGCATCTAGATATCATGTCTATAAGGCTTATACATTTTCACCATGTCTATAGAAGGGTTTAAAATCAACAACGTATAGAAAGCATGTCTATAGGAACTATAAATCGAATTTGAATCGCTCCATTCACATATAAGGCTAAAATCAGTAAATATGATGTGTCATCATTTGCAGAACTTACAACCTTTGTAAAAACTTTCCTTCTTTATTAATCTGACAACCTTTCTTAGCCAGTATGCATTCAGTTTGTTGTTATTGTGTTCGTAATTCAGTAGATACCATGCCTAGAGGATCTTTGTCCCACTTAGGCATGCATTAGGGTAAAATTAAAAATCTTAGTCTTTTTTTAATAACTACAACTAGCAGGCAAGCCTGATTCGGGCTTCTTATCTAAATTATGTAATAAATCAGTCAGCCTCGACCTTTAAGTTCTCGTACGTTTAATGTTTATCAGACCTTAACCAGTATGTGTAAGTCATGCTAAATTATGTGTTTCTTTTTTTAAAGGCGGTATATCTGAGCCTTTGCTTTTTATGTGCTTTCCCCAACTTGCTATACATGTTTTTGTATGTCGCCTTAGAATTTTTTGCCTTTAAAAGCACAAATAAACCGAACATCCCTACCTCCCTTAGGATTAGTAGTCCTAAATGCCCCCTGGGACTTATAGGATTGGGACGGGTAGTAGCATGCAATAAGTAATCGAGACCATTACGCGCTTCAATACCTTAACGGGGTAGGAAGGGTAGATATGAATATGATGACCACGCAATAATGCCACGCGTAGCCCCTCATTGAGAAGTGATTGCTGGGCATTGTGTGGGGTAATCCATATTGTTAATAAACCTAGGACCCCCTTTTCCTTCTTTCTTGTTTCTTTTAAAAGAATTTCAAACACTTTCTTTTAAGAAAATCCGCTTTCTTTTAGATCTTTACAACTTTATTTCTTTGTAAACCTTTATTTGATAAAACCCCCTCTTATTTGAGCTCTATTTGTCTATATGCTAATTTTACCCAAATTCACAATAATAGTTTGGCCGGGAACCACACTAGTGAATTCTGAGGGGTGCCCAACACCTTCCCCTTAGAATAATTTCAAGCCCTTACCCAATCTTTGATTACTCAAATCAAACTTGGTGTCCTAATGCACCCTAAGCATTAGCTAGCGACTCTTTAAATCAAACCCAATTCCCAAAAGCAATGAGTTGTCGTCCAAAATGTCACAAACCTAATTTTGCGAGAAAAAGGGGCGCGACACCTATGAGATAGCTCGGTCGACTGGAAATAAACCAGCCTGAGTCATAGAATCCATGAACCGAAGCATACGGCCTATAACATTCTGAAATCTCGGTGCTATCGTAAAGTCTGCCGGGGTGGGCTCAGCAGCGGGCACCTCGCCTTGCTCATCAATAATAGGATTTCCCACAGGATCCGCTGGTGTTGCTACTGGAATAACTATGGGATTCCCTCGTGCCCTACCACGGGCCGGTTCCTTCCCCAGGCCTCTGCCTCGGCATCGAGCAACAGGGAGAGCAGCTCCGCTTGGGTCTGGAACATCAGCCATGCGTGTCCTCACCATCTATGAGAGAATAGAGAAGGGAAATTTAGTAAACCAACCACTGCACGATAGGAATGAATAAAGAGTAGTTCTTCCTAATACCCTATAGCCTCTGGAAGATAAATACGAACGTCTCCATACCATTCTACAAGACTCTATTAGGTTTGTCCATGACTTGTGAGACCTATATGAACCTAGTACTCTGATACCATATTGTCACGACCAAATTCCATAACAGGTCCCGATGGCACCCAGCGCCATTGCTGGGCAGGCCAACGTGGAAAAATACTAACTAAACTATCAACCACATTTACCCCAAATTAGTTTAAATAATTCTTTAAGATGGAAATAAATCAGAAACAGTTTATACAAATCATAATACTCATACAACCCCAAAATAATACAGTCTAATAATGCGTTTGCCAAGACCTGATGTCACAAGCTGTGGGCAACTAGTAGAATATACAAAAGAATCACACTATCCTACTGTCCGAAACAAAATAGACAACAAAAAGGAAATACATAAGGAAGACTTCTTCAGGCTGCTGAATGGCATGGAAGGGAAGCACTTACCGTAGAAGTCTCCAGTCCGCTTAGTGATGCGCACCAGACGGATAGCCAGATACACCTACCTCAGACCCAGTACAATTAAGTACAAAAGTATAGTATGAGTACATAAACAATATATACCCAGTAAGTATCCCGTCTAATCTTGAAGCAGAGAGACGAGAGGTCAACATGATACCTACTAGGGTTAATTAAAGTGAGAGAAGTTCATAATAAGCATGGATTTCACAAGTTATTAAGCATTTATAAGCGTAGAATAACAGGTCGTTTCCAAATATTATCGTGGGCATCTATATATATATATATATATATATATATATATATATATAGTCCATCTTGCAAAGGAAAATCACTAAGCAAGAACATGTGCAAGTAATACCGAGGGACGTATGGCCCGATCCAACGTAAAAATAAATTATGCACTGCCGAGGGTCGAACGGCTCGAACCATAGATGCATCTATTGCCCCGCTCACGAATTGATAATGCGACGCGGTCAACATAATTAAACACAGCAACAGGCAGACAACAATATATAACTCTAGAACGGTTATTCACGGGTATGTTCAATTTCTCTTAAAATGCCAAGAAAAATAAGGTTCCTACCATAGTCTCATTTAGTTTAATCAACATGGTTTATATGAATCCGAATCTAAGAATCAAGTTACAAGTAAATCACATAGATCATGCTTATAGGTCCTAGACTGCTCGTACTTAACATAGTAGTAGCTACACACGGACTCTCGTCATCTAGTGCGTATGTAGCCCCCGAATATAGCGGCAATTTATTCGATTATTACACCTATGGGGACAATTCCCTCTTACAAGGTTAGAAAGAAGACTCACCTCACTCCAAAGTGCACTTCCAATACCGAACACGAGTCCAAGGCCTCAATCCGAAGCCGAACAATCCCAAATTAGTTAAACGAAGTGAGAAGATCACAAGATTGAATCCTAGCTATTTAAGAAATTTTCCAACCATTAAAACAAGTTTCCTAAAGTACGACCCCGGGCCCACGTGCCCGGATTCCGAATTTTTTTGAAGGAAGTTACTCTCTACAACCTAATGATCAATAATATATGAGTTCTAATTAATTCCTTAACAAATTTCGTGGTTAAATTTAAGTTTTACCAAAACCCTAGGTTTTGCTCTAACCCCTTGATTTTTTTTCTAATTTCTAGTGTTTAATCTACTTAATAAGAAGCATTCATCAAATGAGTCTCCCACAACACTAATGTCGTCCATGAACGCCTTCAAAATATCTTCCACCATGTCGGTGAAAATGGCCATCATATACAACTGGAATGTTGCTGGTGCATTACACAACCCAAAAGGCATCCTATAAAAGGCAAAGGTGCCATATGGACAAGTGAAGGTGGTTTTCTTCTGATCTTCCGGAGCAATCAAGATTTTGTTGTACCCAGAATACCTATCCAAGAAACAATAGACGGCATGACCTGTAAGTTTGTCTAGCATCTGATAAAAAAAAGGCAATGGAAAGTGATCCTTGCGGGTCACCTTGCTCAACTTGCGGTAATCCATGCACACCCTCAATCCAGTGACTGTCCTTGTAGGAATTAGTTCATTTTGCACATTGGTCACAATGGTCATACCACCCTTCTTTGGTACACATTGTACCAATGAAGTCCACGAGCTATCGGAAATAGGGTACACAACCTCGGCATCCAACCACTTCATCACCTCCTTTTTAACAACTTCTTGCATTGCCTCGTTCAACCTCCTTTTGGTGTTCCAAGGAGGGCTTTGAATCATCTTCCAAAATAATCTTGTTCATACAAAAAGTGGAGCTTATCTCCTAAATATCAGCTAATGTCCATCTAATTGCCTTCTTCCACTTTTGGGACACGCCAATGTGGCATCAACTTGCATGTTAGTAAGAGAAGAGGAAAGAATAACTGACAAAGTTGAACTAGGGTCTAAGAATTCATACTTGAGGTGTGGAGGGAATGACTTCAACTCCAACACCAGAGGTTCCTCAATTGAGGGCTTTGTTGGTCGAGTCTTTATATTCTCGAGATCCAAAAAGAGTTTCCAAGGCTCATAAGAGTAAGAGCCCATTCTATTCAAAGCACTAAACACTCCACTTGTCCTTCCTCCTCCACATTAATCATTGCATTAGTATCATAAATTATCACTACCGTAACAAGATCCACAAAAGAGCACACTTCAGTAAAGTTGGGCTGATTCATTGACTTGCACACATGAAAGACCACTTTTTCATCACCCACTGGGGAAGTGAGTTCCCCTACTTCCACATCAACTAAGGCCTTTCCGGTTGCAAGGAAAGGTCTTCCCAAGATTATAGGGACTTCAAAATTGACCTCATAATCAAGAATCACAAAATCAGCTGGCAAGATAAATTTGTCCACCCGGACAAGAACATCATCAATAATACCCAAAGGCCTCTTCATTGATCTATCCTCCATTTGCAATCTCATAGAAGTCGGTATCGATTGCCCAATATCCAGAGTCTTGAAAATGGAGAACAAAGTTCCCGACTTTGGTATGGTCAACATACCCTCACTCTTGCTGACCTGGTGGAAGAACCTCCCATAAAGTGACCAAATTAATGAATGGAAAGAGAGGGCCGCCAAGGCTAGCGAAAAGCTGGAGTATCTAGAATACAGTCTGCTGGAATTAGAAGGAAAAGTGAGAAAGAGAGTCACCGACTGCCAGAATACCGAGGGAAACGAAGGAGAGAACCTGGCAAAAGCACTTTTACTGGAGAATCTACGTGAACTGGAGGATTTGATCAACGAGAGCATTCATCCTGGGGAAGGTCCTTCTGGGACAAAATAGATAGGATTCTTTTCTTTTTACATTAAATGTAATAAGGCCAATGGCCATTAATGACATTTTACTTTCCGCAATTTTAGTGTCGTTTTGGGATTCATCTTATTTTTATAAATAAAATGAGGCATTTAGCATTATAAGTTCTCCAAATCAAGTTTTCGCTAGGCCTACCTCGGGCACAACAAGGCACCCAAATTACGACACGATTTATATTTTTGCATTATGTGTTTAAATATTGCAACAGATCTAAGGGCCCTCCACCTCCTCCTCCTCTAAGTCCTATCAGAAACAAGAGCAAAGAAAAAATGGAAGACTTGAGAAACGTTAAGAAGGAGAACTCAGTTGAAAAGGTATAGGTTCCTCAGGGTATTCAGGTTTCCAAATACAGCGCCGCCCAACTCGAACAGAAGTTACTGAAATTTCAAGAAGAATTTGACCAAGTGCGGAACTTGGTAAGCTTGTCATTCTCCCTCACTACCCCAGACGTCAACTTCCCCAGTACTCAAAATCCTATACCTCCACAGAGCATCCCGAAACCACAGAAACGACCCGCTCCCCATCACAATTGCAGCACATGTCACAACACCCCGCTCCTTATTCCCGAACCACCAAATGATCATCCCCACCATACCCCTTTCTATGTGGAAACCATGCCACCATACACTTAACCCATTTCAAGCACAACGGAGTCTGATGACAAAGACTCTCTCATCAAGAACCCGGCCACTGAGCTCAAGAAACTGACTTGCCGAGTCTAGGGTGTTGAAGGAAACAAAGGTATTGAGGGGTTGAATTATGAGGACTTTTGCATTCAGCCAGACGTCGAACTTCCCAAGGGGTACAAACCTCCTAATCTCGTAATGTTTGATAGCTCAAGAGATCCTAGCATCCATTGAGGACATACTGTGATAAACTGGTCGGTGTCGGAAGAGATGAAAAGATTCGCATGAAGCACTTCATGATAAGTTTGAAAGGTGATGCTCTATCTTGGTACATTAGCCAAGTTCCCAAGAAGTGGACAAGCTGGGTAGGAATGGCATCCAATTTCATGGACAAGTTCTGATTCAATACGAAAAATGCGCCAGATGTCTTCTACATCTATAATTTGAAGAAGAAACCTATAGAGACATTCCGTGAGTATGCTACTCGTTGGAGATCAGAGGCTGCTAAGGTCAGGCCGGCCTTGGAAGAAGAACAGATGAACATGTTTTTCGTCCGAGCTCAGGATCCACAGTATTATGAGAGGTTGATGCTGATAGAGGGCCAGAAATTCTCCGACATCATCAAGCTCGGAGAAAGGATTGAGGAAGGCATTAAGAGCGGTATGGTCATTAATTTTGAGGCATTGCAAGTTACCAACAAAGGCCTACAATCTGGTGGCCCGTCCAAGAAAAAGGATATGAGTGCCACGATGGTTTCACAGAGAACCAAGTCCCCAGTAAACTACCAAGCCTACACGGTACCTCCTCTAACATATCAACCTATCCCTAATTACCAAGCACATTCGCCCTCTTACAAAATTCCATCACCTATTTACTAATCATCTCCATCCCCCACATATCAACCTACCTCGTCAAGATATTCCCAATCTGCACTCGTCTACCAAGCCTATAATGCTCAGCCTTCTCACTACCAATCACCTCCCGCCCGCCAAAACTTCCCCAGGCCACACCCTAACTTTGATCGTAGACCTCCCAAGCAATATACCGCTATCGCCGAGCCAATCGACCAGCTATATGAAAGGCTCATAGTTGCCCGTTACGTCACTGCAATCCCTGCCATAACTCTAGAAAATCCTTCCTAATGGGTCAACCCGAACAAAACCTGTGCATACCATTATGGCATGAAAAGGCATACCATTGATGAATGTTGATCTCTGAAGGATAAAATCCAGGCTTTAATTGACAATAAAATCATCATGGAGAATGAGCCTTCTCCTAATGTTCGCTACAATCCCTTGCCTGATCATAAGGGTGTAAGTGTGCACATGATCGAGGTAGAAGATGATTGGGACCCCAAAAGGTCAATTGGATTAATTGTTGAAGGTGACGAGCCCAAGAAACCAAGTCACACTGAATCCAATTGTAGTACAAATCCAGACCTCTAGGGACATTGAAGTAAACATGTCCATGCCTCTAGAGCTTGAAACACCGTCATCCGCAAAGACCGCAGAGCCAATTGAGGTAGAGTTTGGGTCTCCAAAGGCACATGTACCATTTGAAGTTGCTGTGTTACCTCCAAAAATAAGGGTGCCCATTCCTGTAGCAATGTCAGCCACAACACCGTTCCATACACGGGCCATTCCTTGGTATTACACCGCCGAGGCAAGAAGGAAGGGGAAAACTAGGTTTGGTGAAGCAATTGCAGCACAGGGTATGACCAGGACCGGCATGGTTTATACTCCGGAGCATTTAGCTGAATGAAGTGAGCAGGCCTCTGGATGGCGTATTGAAACTGGGCCCAATGATCTCTGGCTGAAGATAGAGGCAAAAGAATACTCAGTTGTTGATCAACTAAATAAAACACAAGCGGAGATCTCCATCTTGGCTCTGCTGCAAAGCTCCGAGACACATAAGAATGCCCTGATGAAGATACTGAGCGAGGCGTATGTACCCAGCAACATAACTAGAGTAGAGATGACGAACATGGTAGGTCAGATATTAGAGAGTCATAAAATCACTTTCCACGAGGATGAGTTGCCCCCTGAAGGGGTAAGCCATAACAAAGCGTTGCACATCACTGTGCAATGCGAAGATTATTTCATCACCAGGACTTTGATTGATGGAGGGTCCAACCTCAATATCTGTCCATTGGTGACCCTCAGAATGTTGGGGAAGAGCCTACATGAGATCAAAGATGGGGCGGTCAAAGTCAAAGCTTTTGATGGTTCCCAAAGGTCCACTATTGGGGAGATCCGTTTATGTCTGCAAATGGGACCAACTTGGTTCAATGTCGATTTTCAAGTGATAGACATCCCAGCAACTTACAACTTACTACTGGGACGACCTTGGATCCACGCCACTGGAGATGTAGCATCAACCCTGCACCAGGTAGTGAATTTCGAGTAGAATCACCAAGAGGTGATTATTCACGGCGACAGTAGTAACCCCATATACGGTTGCCAGACCATCCCAGCGATTGGAGGAAGAAGGAAGCTAGGTGGAGAAACCTACCATCACATTGAGCGAGTCAAGGCCGTGGACAAGGATAAGTGGTGGGATAACAAGATAGAAAGTATACTGAATTGGAGTGGGTATGAACCTAGCAAAGAGCTCGGCAAGATCCTCCAGGTAATCACTAAGGCTATCAAACTAAAGAAGTATAGCACCACCTTCGGGTTAGGGTATGGATATACCAGGCAAGAATTCAGGAACTTGTCGCCACCATGGCGCGGCCCTTACTATCTGTTGGAGTACCCGATACCCCGCCTGGAGCAGACTTTCCAGCCAACAGATATCATATACGGGTGAGAGGAAAATGAAGCATTAGCGGTAATGAAGAATTTGTTCTTGGAAGAAGACAATATGGACTATCATATCATCTTTGAGGAGGAAGTGGAGGAAGGCCCTTCCATACAAGCTATGAGCCGAGCAGTGCGCTTCAACAGTTGGTCCGCTAGAACCGCCAAGGCTCGGAAAGCTTCGGGGTAGCAAGGCTGAACAAAGCACTATGCATTATCTTTTACTTTTTTTTCTAGTTGATTTCCTTTTTCTTATTATCTTTAAATTTATAAAAGATCTCTGATGTTCAAAACAATTTTGGAATTTATCAAAGTATTGCAGTTTCTTATAAATCTCGCTCTTATTATTTCCTCTATCATTTACTTTATTTGCACAGCATTAGTATTACTTATCTTGATGAATCGACGAATGTGATGTGTGACGAGATAATGCAACAAACGGATGTAGACTCAGAAGAGGATGAAATACCAGAAGAGGTCGTTAAAGAGGTTGAGGACTTTTGAGAATAGGCCTAAGTCTAACCTGGACGAAACTGAGGTTATCAACTTGGGGGATACAAAGAATGTCAAGGAAACGCGCATCAATGTTCACCTGTCGCTGTCAGAAAAGGAAGAGTACACAGAGTTTTTAAAAGAATATGAGGACATATTTCCGTGGTCGTATGATCATATGACCGGTCTCAGTACATCTATTGTAGCTCACAAATTGCCAACAGATCTAACATGTCCACCGATAAAACAAAAGCTCAAAAAGTTCAAGCCGGACATGGGTTTGAAAATCAAGGAAGAAGTTACCAAGCAAGTTAAGTCCAAGATCCTCGGGGTAGTGGAATATCTAACATGGTTGGCCAATATTGTGCTAGTACTAAAGAAGGATGGGAATTCAGAGTCTGTGTCGACTACTGGGATCTCAACCGGGCGAGTCTGAAAGACGACTTCCCCTTGCCGAACATACACATCCTGATTGACAACTGTGCCAAGCACGAGTTGCAATCATTCGTCGATTGTGTTGTTGGGTACCATCAGATATGGATGGACGAAGAAGACGCGGAGAAAACGACTTTCATTACGCCGCTTGGGGAATGGATGTCATCGGACCTATCGAGCCTGCCACATCAAACGGGCACAGGTTCATTCTAGTGGCAATTGATTATTTCACCAAATGGGTTGAAGCAACATCATATAAGGCAGTAACCAAAAAGGTTGTGGCAGAATTTGTCCGCGAACGTATCGTTTGTCGGTTCGGCATCCCGAACTCAATCATTACTGATAATGGTTCCAATCTCAACAGTGACGTAATGAAAGCAATGTGTGAAACATTCAAAATCAAACACAAAAATTCTACAACCTACAGACCTCAGATGAATGGAACTGTAGAAGCGCCAATAAGAACATCAAAAAGATATTAAGGAAAATGATAGAGAAACACAAGCAGTGGCACGAAAAGCTATCCTTTGATTTATTGGGATACCGTACCACAGTTTGCACTTCAATTGGGGCAACTCCCTATATGTTGGTTTATGGAACCGAGGCAGTCATCCCGGCAGAGGTAGATATTCCCTCCCTGAGGATTAAACATGAAGCAGAACTTGAAGATGCAGAATGGGTAAAAAGTCGCTATGAGCAGTTAGCCCTTATAGACGGGAAAAGACTGAATGCAGTTTGCCATGGTCAATTGTATCAGAATAGAATGTCCAGAGCCTTCAACAAAAGAGTCAAGCCGAGACAATTCGCGTCAGAACAGCTGGTGTTGAAGAAAATTTTCCCGTATTAGAATGAAGCCAAAGGAAAGTTCTCTCCCAATTGGCAAGGCCCGTACATGGTTCATCGGATCCTAACAGGAGGGGACCTCATACTCGCAGAAATGGATGGGAAAGTCTGGCCAAAACCAATCAATTTAGATGCAGTCAACCGATACTATGTGTAACCATTTATGATCTCATTATGTAATTTGAACTACGTCTGACCTGATTCCCGTTTAAGAGGGGATACATAGGCAGCCTTATGGGTTCGGTCACAATTTAATAAAATTTTCATCCTCCCCCCCGATATTGGAATCTGGGGCAGAATTTTGAGGAGGACCCTCAAAATTCCGGTGAGAGAGGTTGCAATATCTTGAACCGCGTCACAGTCGTCGGTTCTTCTAAAAGAAAACTATTTTCGATTATGTATATTTATGTCGTATTTTAATAAATCATGCATGTCCATTATCAAAATTGTTCTGTTTAGAAATGCTACCCCAAGGATATGTACAGTATCACCAAAACAAGGGTTGGGCAGGACGAGCAAAGTCCACGGGAAGACGAACTAATCTTCCCTCTTACAAAACTCACGATTTTTCTTTGAATGCAGACACCCCAAGACATAAAGTTATCAGATATGATTACATACTCATTCTTTTTCAGGAATACAACTCTCAGAATCATCACCTATTTACAAGTGTTATCCGTACACGACATTCCTAGCAGCCACAATGACGCAATCAGCTATCGGCTATCATCTCTCAGCTAAGAAATTTCATTACTCCTCACCTTTATTTCTTGCATTTCATAAGGCTACTTTTCTGCCTTCCGAGGTTAAGCACTACCTCCATCCTGCATTTCTTGCATTGCATAGGGCTACTTTTCTGCCTTCCAAGGTTAAGCACTACCTCCATCCTGCATTTCTTGAATTGCATAAGGCTACCTTTCTACCTTCCAAGGTTAAGCACTACCTCCATCCTGCATTTCTTGCATTACATAAGGCTACCTTTCTACCTTCTGAGGTTAAACACTACCTTCATCCTGCATTTCTTGCATTGCATAAGGCTACCTTTCTGCCTTCCGAGGTTAAGCACTACCTTCATCCTGCATTTCTTGCATTGCATAAGGCTACCTTTCTTCCTTTCGAGGTTAAGTGCTACCTCCATCCTGCATTTCTTGCATTGCATAAAGCTATTTTTTGCCTTCCGAGGTTAAGCACTACCTCCATCTTGCATTTCTTGCATTGCATAAGGCTACCTTTCTGCCTTCCGAGGTTAAGCACTACCTCCATCCTGCATTTCTTGCACTGCATAAGGCTACCTTTTTGCCTTCCAAGGTTAAGCACTACCTCCACCTGCATGGCTAAAATATCGCCACCGCTTATTTACATCGGCTGAAAGACCGCCAACTTCATTTAACCTTTGCATGGTTAAAACTTCATTTAAATCCTGCATGGCTAAAATATCGCCAATTTCATTTAAATCTCTATATCGGTTGAAAGATCGCCATTTATATTTAAATCTTTACGTCGACTGAAAGATCACCAATTTTATTTTAATCATGCATGGCTGAAATATCGCCAACTTCATTTAAATCCCTATGTCGACTGAAAGATCACCATTTATATGTATGCTCTACATCGACTGAAATATCTCCAAATCCTGCATTTCATGGGCTGAATTATCGCCAATTTGTCCAAAGGCGTCATTATTCGGAGGCACCATTTCCATAGCCCGAGAATGCCATGTCACGGCCTGAGGACCCCGCTTTATCTTTTGCACATTATTATTCATAAGGCATCATGGTTTGGAGGCACCATTATCATAGCCTGAGAACATCATTTCATGGCCTGTGAATCTTTTATTATACGCTTTATGGCCCAGGACGTCATGGTCTTAGGACGTAATCCTACCCGTCCAAAGAAAAAATTCTTGGTCCAACGGGAACTTGCATCACGTTTAAGTTTATGCACGATATGTTTGTATTGCTCATTTACAGGTACGCCAGCTGGCAACAACCATTACAGCAGGAGCGTTCTCACTCCGGTTCCCGTAGCCCATCAGTCCCTGACAATCCTTCCCAACCTAAATATTGCGTCCGTCCTTTTCAAAACCTCCATGCAGCATATTTCGGCGATGTATCCCGAACTACATATGACCTAATTCCTATAAGAACAGGGATATGAATTGTCACGACCCGGATTTCCTACCATCGGGATCGTGATGGCGCCTACTCGTGGTAGCTAGGCAAGCCAACTTACTTACTGTTTCCATTAGTAAAACCATTATGTTGTCAATTTATAGCATCATTAATAATAACAACAATAACTGCGGAATTCTAATTTTATAAGTCTAAAATAAATACNCTCAGTCTCGTGATAATAAAATCCTGCTCCCGAACTACTGCTGCTCAAAACCTGGACCTGTGCAAAAATGCACAGAAGTGTAGTATCAGCACAACCTACACCATGTGCTGGTAAATGTCTAGCCTAACCCCGGCGAAGTAGTGACGAGGTTAGGCTGGACACCACATAAACCTGTGCAGTTATAAATATACAGCGGAAATCGAATACCAAGTAATTAACAACATGGGAGGGCGAAACATGCTATAGGGAAATACAATTAGCAGTAATCCAGAGTAACAACCAAATAGCTTAAAGTCCACCATGAAACAAGAAGTCAATATTCAGACATAACCACAGATATCAACAACTGTTGCGGCGTGCAACCCGCTCCATAATTACCATTGTTGCGGCGTGCAACCCGCTCCATAATTACCATTGTTGCGGCGTGCAACCCGCTCCAT